>PVHX01013720.1:0-47373 GCA_004024805.1 Geosciurus inauris
GCACAGTCCCCAGCACCCCGGCATCACCAGGCCAGGATGCACAGTCCCCAGCACCCCAGCATCACAAGGTGGGAAAGCACAGTCCCCAGCACCCCGGCATCACCAGGCCAGGATGCACAGTCCCCAGCACCCCAGCATCACAAGGTGAAGAAGCACAGTCCCCCCACACCCTGGCATCACCAGGTGGGAAAGCACATTCCCAGCACCCCAGCATCACTGGGTGATGGACATGCAGTCTCCTAGGAAGTGCATCCGCACAAAATCCTTGGTCAGCAGAGGAGCAGACCTAGAGGACCTCGAGGGACTGCTACTCTTGGGGCTCTGGTCCTTGGAAGCCTCTACAAGACAACTATCAGTAAAAGTCACTGGAGAGAGACCTGGGTCGAAGTAACTACCACTGACTCCCCATAACTCCCTCAAAACAATCACAAACGGCGCTACAGACAGCAGTTCCATCCTGAAACCACGACTGTGCAGCCAGGCAACACCCGCGGGGCTCAAGAGCCGGGTAGGAAGGGCTGACAGACAGGCTTTTGCCCTCCACGCCATAGCCAGACACCAACAGCAAGTCCTGGGCCTGTGCTGCCCAGAGCCTGTGCGACAGGCACCCTTTCGCCACAGCAGTAGGACAGCCCTCCCCAAGGGCCAAAGCCAAAAAAGGGCCAACTGGCCGGGCCCCTGGGCTCAGAGGCTGGCATTCAGAGTTGATCCCCTGGCTATGGCTGAGTCAGCACACAGACGTCCCCGCGAGGAAGCTCGTCCTGTACCTTCCTGGGCAGTCTTCAGAATCTTCCCAGAAGCAGCTAGCAAAGCAGAAGGACTGTCGACAGGCATCAGCAGTGGGAGAGGACAACCTGAGCAGATGGCCCAGAAAACCAAGCACGGGGGTTCCTGCAGCAGGAGGCACAGGGCAGGCGCTCAGTGTGAAGCTGGGTCCAAAGACTTCACACAACGGCCTGGGAAGACTGGCTCCCAGGGGCTGCAGGACATGGGCACCCAGATGGCCAGTGTCTGACACAGACGCAGCAGGAAAACGGGGACACCACCCAATGATGAAAGGAGGAGCCATGCCATTGGCCACCGGGAGAGGGAGAGCCCAGGAGCTCAGTGGCCCAGGTCGCTGGCATCTGGCAACAGACAGAACTTGCCTCTAGAGATGAGCTGTGATAATGCTTGCAGGCTCCTGGGGCGGGAGGGAGCGGGAAAGGCCAGTGAGATTCGGGGAAATGTAAGTGCATCCTTAACACTCCTTATGCCACACTTGAAAGCCTATTCCCTTGCATGTAAATTATAATTCTCTTTGTAAAAACTGTGAGAAGAGTTACAGATAAAAATTTAGCTGGGCATGGTGGCACACACCTGTAATCCCAGCACTTAGGGAGGCTGAGACAGGAGAATCACAAGTTCAAAGCCAGCCTCAGCAAGGGCGAGGCGCTAAGCAACTCAGTGAGACCCTGTCTCTACATAAAACACAAAATAGGGCTGGGGATGTGGCTCAGTGGTCGAGCGCCCCTGAGTTCAATCTCTGGTACCAAAAAAAAAAATTAATTTTCCCATGATGGGAACATCTCCCTGGCATGAGAGATCTGCTCCAGCACTGCCCTGCATGGGTTAGCGGGCACCTGGAGAGCCCTGACGTCTGAATCCCAGAATGCCAAGACAACGTCATCCATGTCTGTGATCAACTAAATTTGAATCACCCCTCAAACAATTAAACTCATCTGGACACTGTGAGTACAGTCTCATGTGCCAGCTGTTGCTTCTCAATGTCCCTGGTAGGGGAAGGTCACCGGCCAGGCTGTGATCCCCACAGGGTCCTCACCCCACATGGCACATCATGATGAGTAAGAAAGCCACCACCGAGTGCAGGGCCCTCTTGTATTTCCAGGAGCCCAGGCGGAAGCCCAGGGGCGGAGGCAGGAAGCCATTGAGGGACCTGGGGGCAGAAGCAAGGTGCAGAGACAGGAGCGCTAGACGTCAGGAATGAGGAGTGGCTTGGTGCCAGCTGGCCCAGAAAGCCTCACCACCACCAGGCCCAGGACCTGGGCAAGAGGGCCCACTCGCGCCTGGCAAGCAGGGACCCATGTGCAAAGCAGGTGGGCTGGGGGCAACGTGCCAGGCCTGGGCGGGCGTGGCCCACAGGTCCACAGAAACACCAGTGGTGTGAAGCTGAGGACAGCATCCCTGTGTAAAAGGGGCTGTGGCCGCTGCAGAAAGCCTTGAGCAAGAACAAGGCCTCAGGAGCACAGCTAAGGCCACAGGGCCATGTGTGAAAGAGGGCGGCAGGAAGCCTCTTCAGAGGTGAGCGCAAAGCCTGCAGGGCCACCCAGGCCCTGACCCAGGACTTCAGCGTGGGGTCCCCTCCACAGAGCCTGGAGGGGCCAGGCAGGGAGTGAGCCCTGTGTGGCCTGGTGTCCAGGGACTGGGGCACAGGGGAGCGGAGCCTGTGTGATCTGGCATCCACTCAGCAGGTAAGGAAAGGCCAGATGTACAAGCCACGCCACGCTAAAGTAACAGAGGCACTGGAGGGACTTTGTCAAAGGCAGGGCTGCCAGAGAACTGCAAAATTAGGAAGGAGAAATCACATTTCCTGTCCTTCCTGCAAAATGCATAGCTAATGAATTGAGTTAGGCAGGTAATACAATAACTCAGGAAGAGAGAGTTTAAATCCGAGTGTTAGCCAAAGCCTTGGACAAGAATGAAAGTTCACTTTGCCAGGCGACTCACAGGCTTCTGCTTACACACTGGTTCTTCCAGAGTCGTGACCCTCGAGCTAAAGTCTATACACTCTTTAAATGTACATATTTATACAATTCTATTTTGCCTCTGTGCGTGATCAGGGACCTGTTGTCTGGTTTGAACACTGAACAGTGCCAGCAGACAGGAATGTTCGGGGGTGCCTCCGTGTGGAAGCTACATGATGAACCTGCCAGCATATGGGACTGAGAGGGCCACAGGGAAAAGGAACTCAGAGCTGAGAGCCAGGACCAGCGAGCCCATGGAAAAGAACCATCTGATCCTACACAATATGTGAATCTAGTTTCTTACCATGAAAGAACCCATGATCCACAAGCCATGCCAGAGCCAAGAAAGGGGCTCCAGTGGAACCCCGAACCACAGAGACGCACCCTTCCTTTAAGACACCCTCAGCATTCTGTAAACAATACGTGTGAAGAAAAGACTCCCAGCTGAGTTAACCACTGAAGAACTGAGAAGTGAGAGACGATTCTCAGTGTCTCCATCGCGGTCGAAGGACAGCCGGCTGGGGCAGGGCCACGAGGGGCCCATCAGCCACAGAGCAGCAGGTATGCTCGTGGACTCACCCCCCGCCCCCCGACTGACGACCCGGCACCCCACAGAGCACGGAGTCCAGAACTCAGGGCCACGGCATGACCTCATGGGCTACGTGGGCCAGGATGCGCAACAATCCTGCTTGCTGGCTGCGTTTCCAGGGCAACCAGAAAAGTGAGAGTTCATGTAGAAACTCTGGGACGTGGACACGGGGGTGCAGGGTCTGCAGGGCTGCTCTCGGCCTGACTCCCCCATGAGGTGATCTGCACTTTCCACAAGAAGGTGACTGAGGGAGCAGCCATACCCCCAACAGGCCTGCAGACGTGGACCAACCTGAGAGCATGACTCCTCACACGACTCCCCAACCTCAGGAAACACTGGGATGATAGGCACAATGACCAGCTCAGCCCGGGCCCTCTGGACCTCAGTGGTCCCTCCAGGACAGGCACCTAGCAAAAGGGCCACGTGACACTACCACAGGCCAAACTCCAACTTCAGTGACCAAGTAGGAGGCATGGCACAGAGACCTACTGGGACAAAAGGAAAGGAGAGGGACACACAGTTTGGTTCCACAGAAAAAAATCAGGATTTGAATTGACTTCACCACACGTTTGCTACATACCTGCCAACGGCCTCCTGTGGATGCTGCAGGTGGCACAAGGCCACACTGTTGACACCTGTCACTGCATTCAGCAGGTGGTGGCCCCAGCCATATTCTCTGGGTCTCATCCCCTCCTTCGGCCCTTCCCAGACCAGCCTGGGAGCGCTGTGGCAGCGAGCCTGGAGACAGAGCCTTCCCTGACTCCTGGCATGTGGGGGACAGTCTGCTTTAGTTGCACACTCTTTCTTGGTAAGGAACTAGATTCACATATTGTGCAGGACCAGAGGGCACTGGGAGCCGCCTGAACAGAGGCACTAAGATGCCAGGTACAGTTCAGTCCACACTACCACAGCAGACAACTCGCACTTGGCCACGTGCCCCTGTGGGCTCCAGAGCCCCTGAGAAGCCTCCTCTTTGGGATAGTTCTGTCCCCCAGGCACCCTCAGAGAGAAAAACACCAGAAGGGTTTTCTCCCGGAGCTTGTCAGGTCATCTAGGAGCAGATGGAGTGCCTGTCATGGTCCTTGTCCATGAAGAACACATGCCCCCATCAAGGGACCCAGGGGAACAAGAGTAGCAAAAGGCCAGAGATAAGAGTGATCTTAAGTATTTTCTGTTGTCAAAAGCCACTGGTGGGGGGACGGTACCAGGGATTGAACTCAGGGGCACACAACCACTGAGCCACATCCTCAGCCCTATTTTTTTGTATTTTATTTAGAGACAGGGTCTCACTGATTTGCTGAGCACCTTGCTTTTGCTGAGGCTGGCTTTGAACTTGTGATCCTCCTGCCTCAGCCTCCCAAACCACTGGGATTACAGGCATGCGCCATCACGCCTGACCTCAAATGCCATTTTTAAGGTCATTAACAAAGGTAAAATATTCTGCCATCATGGAGTGCTCTGTTCTCAAATATGGATTGGATTTTTAGATTTCATCTGTCAATACATAAGAAATCCTATATAAATTTAACTGCTCTGCTCTCCTTCAAAACATAAGCATCTCTCTACAGTTTTCTGTTTATCCCACGGGGTTGCTGAACCACTGGGGGAGAGGGACAGTAACATTGGGGCCACTGTGTGCTAATTGTATGTGTTCCACTTGACCCTGACAGCACTGAGGTCCTGGGTGCTGTTCCCCAGTTATACAATCAAAGGTTCTGAGAGTTACGTCCACAGGGCACTAGCCAGAGACCAGGCATGATGCCCAGGCTCATTTGTCCCTAAGCCAGCCATGTGCCCTGCAAAGTGCGAGAGGACACCTGCCATACAGCACAGTGAGGAGCTCAGCAGGCTCCGACCTCAAGCCCTCAGGAGGTCTCTTCTGTTGTCACCTATGCCCCGCAGTGTGGCTTGGCCAGGGGCCAGTGAGACGTGAGGTCAGCTCTGGCACAGAGGCTACCAAGATCCAAACGTGTAGAAACATTTTCAAACTACAACGTCCTTTACGAATATGTGCTTTGCTTTCCTCTTAAGATTTATTTGGAAGTAGGTCTGAGACATTTGGCACCTGCTCTGCTGAAGCTCAACACTCAGATAAACAGCAGCCAGAAGCGACTGTGTTGAGGGACAGCCGCCAGCTGCTCTTGGCTGTCCAGATGACCACCTGCCATGCCTGGGGAAGCAGCGGGTGCAGGGGTGCATGCTGCTTTCACCTACCAGCTTTGTTGGTCACTTACAGGGAAGATACTCAGGGACCAAGACACTGACCTGATGCAACGGTGGCTTGCCAGGCCCATTCACATGTCACCTGTCACAGTCAGTCCCTGAGAGGCAGCATGTGCCAGGGGTTACGTGCCTTGCTCCTGAGCATGGATGGTGAGGAGCTGCCAGGAACTGTCCTCACTGATGCCCCCCAAGATCCATGGCTTGGTCTGCCCATGAGCCAGGGTGCTGTGCAGATGACCATGGCAGTCCTGGGGCACGTGCTTTGTGCTCTCCCAGGTCACAGGATGGAAGGCATTTGCTAGGTCCTGAAATGCTTTAGTTAACTGAGTGCAAATGGAGTCGGGGCACCCTGGGATTTCACAAGGGTGAGCACGTCACGCTCCAACATCAGATCAGCCACCTCACTTAACCCTGAGGACTCCAGTCACCGTAGCTGTCCTCTGCCCAAGGTGGGACGGTGGCAAACCGGGCAAGCTGCAGGACTCTGCCTCCGTCTAGGGATCTTTCCACTGTGGGTTTTGAGATGCACACCTCTGGGAGCCCTACATATGGTTTTCGGCTGTGGGGGAGAAACAGGCACAAATGCTATGCTTTGGAGACTGCTGGACGTGAGGGCTGCATCCCAGAAGGACCATCCTGACATCTGCTAGCCTGGCTCTCCTCCGCAGGGTTCTGAACAGCCAGACATCAGGAGGGGCAGGGCCTGTGTGCCAGGCCTCTTCTAACCTGCAGTTCCTGGCTAACCAATGAGGACACCGAGCCTCAGGAACATCAGGTGACATACTGAGGACATGTGTGACACAGGGGGCCTCTGAACACAAGAACCTCCACCATCCACTAACCCTAATGCCCGAAGACCCACAGTGTCTGAGCATGGACCTGGTGCTCTGTGCACTCAGACTAACCAGTCGAAGACCGAGGCCACCAAACACCAGCCTGGGTCACACTGCAGATGGACAACACTGTTCTCCAAAGCACTTACCACCTGCAAGGGCAGTCGTGTCCAGAAACGGAAAATCAGAGTGAGTATGCTCACTTGGCCACTCTTTCCAGAGCAGCTACTCTGAGCAAAACCTATGAAGGAACCAGAGACATGAAAGAAACCGGTCCCTCCTTAGAGGCCCACAGTGTGGGGCAGCCCAGGAGCAGACATGGCACAGAGCTCTCAGATGGCACACAGACATGGGCAGCGAGCCTTGTCCTGAGTAGTGGGCCTCACAGCCTGGTCCAGCCCCAGCCACGCCTCGTGCACTCTTGAGGTCACTCATATGCTTGGCCTGGAGCTGCCCCAGGCTGCAGAGGCGCCTGCTGCCTACTCTCCCCTCCTGAGCTGCAGGCCGACCCTGGTGGTCCACAAGGGCACCCCCTGCCTTCTCCTAGACTCTGAGGCCAAAACCTCCATCTTGGGTTCCGTATGTTACTTCCATAAGTCTTGAGACACAGAAATCCTCGAATCTGTGAATTCTGTTGGGATAGTGTGTGTGTGTGTGTGTGTGTGTGTGTGTGTGTGCGCGCGCACACATGGTACTGGGATTGAATGTGTGGGTGTTCCACCACTGAGTTCTACTCCCAGCCCTTTCTTATTATCTATTTTGAACAATGTTCTCACTATGTTGTGGAGGCTGGCCTTGAACTCTTGGTCCTCCTGCCTGAGCCTCCTGAATCACTGGGATTATAGGCTTGTGCCACTGCACCAGGCTTGACCATTTCATTTTATACCAAAGAATCCTTGTTTTCCTAAACCTCCCCTCCTCATCTGTCGGTAGTACAGTAGGTTTTCTTTATGAGGTTTTACTTTTTCCCAAAAAAGAAACAATTTCTGTCACTTCATTAAAAACTCTTTATAAGCTTTTTCCTGAAAATGCCCCATGTGGTACAAGGCACACACCACCAATCACATCCTGGGCTGACTGCTAAACAGCTGCCCACAGCAGAGGTAAAGGAATGGGGTAAGATGGGTCCCCAAGACACTTCAGGCCAGCTGGACATAGGCCACGGTAGACAGCAGCACATGCCCAGTGCTTCCTGCATGCTCGGCACAGTCCCAAGGGGTCGCACGCGCTGACCGCCGGCTGTCCTGTCCACTCGCCCTAGCCTGCCCCACAGGTGCTCAGGCCCCAACTGCACAAGAGGACCCCCAAGCCTGAGAGGGCTCGGAGTGAGGAGACTGCACCCGGTCCTTCTGCTGGCAGCAAGGCAGGGAAGAAACACACGTCAAGGCTCCCTGGATTTAACTCCAAGACCCGTGAAAACTCCTGAGAAGGCGACCCAGAGCGGAAGGAAATATTTTCAGACCACAGACCTGAGAGAACATGACTGATCATGTGCAAAGCACCCCTGCAAGTTGGCAACAGAATAACCAACTGGAGGCAGGCAGGACACAAGTGGACACTCCCCAGAAGGTGCACAGACAGCCAGCCCGTGTGAGGAGCCGCACGGCCTCACCAGTGCATCCCGGTGGCAGTGGGCAGGGAGGACTACCAGGCAGGGCCTGCGGAGCCGCTGGCCCCTCGGCAAGACATGACCACACGGTCACCTTGGGAAGCCATTCGGCCGTGCCTCAGAGCTCAGTGCAGCATGACCACGGGGTCCAGCAATCCCACCAGCACCATCCTGGCTGCAGCACCACCACAGCACCCAGAGGAGGGGACAGCAAAGGCCCATCAAAGGCAGGTGGACTAAGAAGGCAGCCACACCCACAATGAAGCCCTGTCCAGCCTTGGCCAGGAAGGAAACCCGACGCGCTCCCTGTGGAGGAGCCCCTGGGTCCGCATGATGGTGTGTCTGCACAGTGGACGGCAGGTGAGGCCCCTCAGTGGGGTAGAGTTTTCATTTGGGATGAAGAGAGGATCTGGAAATGGGAGGCAGAGATGGCCACACCACATCACCAGGTCCTTACACCACTGACAGGTGGACCTATGTGGCTGAAATTGTGGAGTCTATGACACCTACACCTCTCCACAACAAAACAAAGCTTCAGACCCCTCCGCCTGGGCTGCAGCCCTGCCCCAGGGGCCACCACCACCTCCCCACCTACTCCTGCCTGACCACCCACTGCACCCTAGTGGCTCTGAGTCTCTGCAGGGTCTCTGCTGAGGGCAGCCCCATCTGCCTGAGCCAGCTCCTCTTCCAGGTGACCAGCTCCACAGCTCCTCCCTGCTGGGGGTGGCTGTGCCCTCCATACTGCCTTGGGGACCTGCCTGCACATCCCTGAAACCTGTCTGCAGCCACAGACTCCTTTCCAGCTCCCGGGGCCACATCTGTGTTGGATTCAACTGCGTCAGCAGCTCCGCACCCAGCACGTGTGCGACATCACTGACCTAACTAACAGGGAGAGAGTACAGAGAGCCCTCCACGCCCCCTCTCAAACTGTGCTCAGTGACACCCTGGGGACAAGCATGATGCAAGACCAGCTAAAGTGTCACAGCAAGAGTTAACGGAAATAGCAAGACTCAGCCCCCTGGGCCGCACAGCCACACCCTGTCCTGTCTTGTGAGCTAAGTACCAGGCTGTGATGCTATAGATGGCAGCAGGCCCAGGGAGGCTCACTGAGAGACCACGCAAGAAGAGCTCAGAGGTGAACTCCTCAGTGTGAGACTCAAACAGTACTCATCCAGGAGAGCACCAACTGCTGGGCCTAAGGGCGGGAAGGTGGGCTGGGGGAGGCAGGTCCCTGGGGTGTCTTGGGGCATACGTTTGGTCCCTGGTGAGCTGACTACCTTTCTGCTTCCTGTTGCCATGTGCTCAGCTGCCTTCCTCGGCCACCAGCTTCCACCTTGAGGTTCAGCCTTACGTTGGTCCGAAAGCTATGGAGTAGGCAAACCATGAACTGAGACGCGGAAATGAGGAGCCCAATAAACCTCTCCTCCTGTGAAAGTTTCTGTCAGTTTTACACAGAGCCCTCACACAGGCTGGGGACCTCACGGAGCAGGTGGGCACAGCACTGTCCTGGAGGGACAGAGGACGGCAGGGAACCCTCACACACAGGCTGGGGACCACACGGAGCAGGTGGGCACAGCACTGTCCTGGAGGGACAGAGGACGGCAGGGAACCCTCACACAGGATGGGGACCTCACGGAGCAGGTGAGCACAGCACTGTCCTGCAGGGACAGAAGACGGCACAGAACCCTCACACAAGCTGGGGACCTCACGGAGCAGGTGAGCACAGCACTGTCCTGGAGGGACAGAGGACGGCAGAGAACCCTCACACACAGGCTGGGGACCACACGGAGCAGGTGGGCACAGCACTGTCCTGGAGGGACAGAGGACGGCACAGGGCCCTCACACACAGGCTGGGGACCTCACGGAGCAGGTGAGCACAGCACTGTCCTGCAGGGACAGAGGACGGCAGGGAACCCTCACACAGGCTGGGGACCTCACAGAGCAGGTGAGCACCTTAGCGCCATTTGCTCTGCAGGCAACAGTCGTGGGGAGATTGAATACTCAGAGACCTGGACGTGCCATAGACTTCTCATGGGTGAAAGTAATTCTTACTATAAGCATTAATTTACCAGTGCACGTGTTTTACTGTAAGGTAGGCTTGCCCCTGGTAGGACACCTGTGGCATGGTGATCTTGTTACAAAGCCTGCTTCACAGGTAGGTACATGGGTCTCATTATGAAACAGACATGTCCCCCCATAGAATACTCTGCAGCAGGACAAGAATGGCGAAGGCAGGCCACCCCAAGCGCAGCTCGTGATGAGCCACTCTCAGCAGGACCCGGTGAGGGAACAGTGTGCCCATCCACTTCCCACAGGATCCGCTTCCGGCTCCAGGGGGACATGGCGCCTTTCTTCCTAAGGACTGACAGAGCAGGGGCAAGGCTTGGGTGACCAGGCTCGCTGCCTCCTGACCCCGGCACATCTGCGTGTGGACACCTGAATCTGTGCATTACGAGAACAGCAGGACCTTGTTTACTGCACTGCAATCTGTTTACCCTCCTTGCTTCTTTCTTGGACACCTTGAGTTTTCCATTTGATCCCATTTTGGTCTTTAACTTTTTCTGTCTTCCAAGCCCAGTTTAACGGTCAAGTTTTCAAAGTCCTCGGTCTATTTCCTCCCTAGAAGTAAGATCCAGGCACCACACTCAACAACGGGGACTTCTAGCTAGCTCCGCGGACTCTCTCGTGCTCAGGATGGTGAACTATTTAGATGGGGCTTATGCCAAAGCATCACATCTTGAAATGACAACATCCTTCCTTAAAAATACAGCTCAGAGGCTGAGCTCCTAGCGCTTGCCCAGCACACTTGAGGCCCGAGGTCCAATCCCCAGAACTGCAAAAAGGAACACACAGAACACCCCCGGGGTGAGGGATTTGGCTCAGTGCACAGTGCCTGTTCTGCCTGCACAAGGCCCTGGATTCATCCTTAGCCCTGAGAAAAATAAAAAAGGCAAAGAACTAAAAATAAATAAATAAATAAACCCCACACACACACAGGCCTCGAGGTGGCAGGTCTTTTGAGTGGACAGGCAACGCTGACTTCACATCAAGCTGCTGTCAACACAAGTCTCCTGGTGGGGCTGGCAGGAGGGATTTCCCACTTCTAGATGGATCACTTTATATCTGATGACAAGAGAGGCCACAGTGAGGGGCCGGTAAAAGACCTGCCTTGGAGCAGGGGCTCATTCTCCAGAGCTGACAGTACCACAGCCCTCCACTGAGGGGTATGCATGTGACAAGAACGAGGTCACCAGTCAGGGAAAGAATGAGATCACAGACCATTACTGTTGAGGTGGGAACACGCACTTTCCCCTGCAGGTCTGGGGCGCCAGGCACCCTTCAGCCTCAGCCTGTCCCCAGCTGCTGGGGTGCTGTGCGGTGAATGCTGACACCTGTTTGCTTCGTGTTTTGTTTTGTCTCTAGGATCCCATTAGAGGAGCATCCAGCCACCACCATGGCCCTTGGCAGACCTCTGCTGGCTGCTCCAGAGGCTGCTGGGAGTGGACCTGAGAGTGGCCATCTCCCCAGGGCTAAGCCCTTCCAGCCACCACTGCTGAGGGAAGGCTGGCTTCCGGGAGCCCTGGAGGAGGAGCCAGCAAGCTTCTGTGCTCCCAGCAGGAGCCTGCATGGGTCAGTCTTTAGGAAACTGATGTCAGAGATTCAAATCGAGAAACTCCACCGGGGAGGGCAGGAGCTTCATTGTTATTTTTGTAAAACAATGTCTCATACGTTTTAGACTATTAGCTTTCTAGATCAGCATGTTTCATCTTGGAATGCATAAAGAGACCCAGTTCGGTCAAGTGTATCAACAGGTAAGCTTTTTACAAAGGAATTTTTAACTTTAGGGGGAAATAATCCCACTTTTGAAACATTTTGACAGTGTACCGGCTGAATTGTGGGCAAACCAAGAATCCCAGCCCCTCCTGTTCTACATGACCTTCCTATATCTTTGAGATCCAATGGACTCTCTTAATAAGCACTCTACAAAAAAGGGCAAAGTTGTTCTGAGAGACTTCAGAAATAGACGGTTGTACTGTTACAACTCCTAAGCGTATCCACCAGGAGGCACCAGCTCAAAAGCGCACAAAACACTTGCCTCAGTTCCAGGAGGCACGAGGACCCCAGGGAGAAAAACGTCCTGCTGCACTGGAAAGTGTCCCATCATGGGCACAGGAACTGTCGTTTGACTCAAGTCACTGTCCTGTGCCCTCTTCAGAGGTGGGGCTGCCCGCCCCTTGCACATAAAAGCTACCACCTTAGAGAAGAGGCAGGTGCCCTGGTTGGCAGGCGCCCTCCAGGACCTCTCCAGGTGAGGAGGTGTGTCATTTTCCCAGTGCCTGCACATGGACAAGGTGCAAGCAGGAGCCAAGCGATGAGCCTGGCCACTTCTGCTTCTGTCAAATGCTCTTTCCTGCAGCTACTGATAGCGATCATTTTTCTTCTTGAGCCCGTTGATGTGATGACCTTAATGGATTTTCAAATTTTGAGCCAGCACTGAATACTTAGGATAACTCAAGTCGACCCTGGTGTATGATTCTTTTTTTCACATCATTAGATTTGATTTGCTCATAACTTGTTGGAGATTTCCATGTCTATGTTCATGAGATGTTAGTCCAGGGCTTTGTTCCGGTAGTCCCTCTGGCTTTGGTGTGAGGGTACTGCTGGCCTCGGAATGGGCCAGCACTGTGCCTCTGCTCCATCTTCTGAAGGCCTGAAGAGTTCTGGAGTAACGTTATTCCTCGGATGTCTGGCCCAGTTCACCAGTGAACCCATCTGGGCTGTGCTTATGGCTGGGAGTGTTGTTATTAACTCAGTTTACTTGACAGCTGTGGGCCTGTTCAGATTGTCTGCTTATTCTCCTGAGCATTGACAGGTTCTGTTCCATGGAATCCTCCATTTCATCTGGGTTGTTGAGTCTGTGGACACAGAGTCATTCAAACTGTCTGCGGTTACCCCTCTCGTGCCCAAGAGACGAGGACTAGGGGCCCTCCTTTCACTTCTGTCACTGGTTCCGGTTGTCTTCTCTCCTTCATTCTTGGATAGTGCAGCTGGAGGTGTCTTTTTTAAAATCTTTTCAAAGAACAAGCTTTGGCTTCACTGATTTTCTCTGTTGATGTCCTATTTTGGGTTTCACTGATTTCTCTCATGACGCATATTATTTATTTTCTTCTGCTTAGTTTGAATTTAACTTTATCTTCTTTTTCTAATTACCTAAGGTGGAATTTTAGATTGTTTTAGATATTTTTCCTTTTCTGATATATGCATTTACTGTTATGTAAATTTCCTATAATCAATGCTCTTTGGAAATCTCACAAACTTTAGTAATTTGTACTGTCATTTTAATTCAGTTAAAATATTTCTGAGCCGGGAGCAGTGGTGCACGCCTGTAATCCTAGCACTTTGGGAGGCTGAGACAGGAGAATAGCGAGTTCAAAGCCAGCCTCAGCAACAACGAGGTGCTAAGCAACTCAGTGAGACCCTGTCTCTACATAAAACACAAAATAGAGCTGGGGATGTGGCTCAGTAGTTGAGTGCCCCTGACTTCAGTCCCTGGAACCAAAAAAAAGAGAAGAGAAGAGAGAAAAGAAAAGAAAAAGATTTCTGAATGTGTCTTAGGCTTTTTGTTTGACCTTGGTGCCCTCTAGAAGTGTGCTGCTTAACAGGCAGGTATGTCTGAGTTTTCTGGCTATCTTTCTGTGGCTGTTTCTAGTTTAATTCCTTCACGGTCTGGGAGGAGTCACTGCATGCTTCTGTTGTTTGGCTCACCAGGCTGTGTGTGCTGAAATGTGGCCTGCTGTGCTGACCTTCCTGAGCTTGTGAGGAGCACTTGTTCCACTGCCCTGGACAGACCTGTCAACACGCACAATTCCAGGCAGATGCTCCCCTTTGCATTTCAAATATGTCAGCCTACTGCTCTCACATGGTCTTGAAGAGAAGACTTTTCTAATTACCATCTTCACTCTTCTGTGCAATCTTGGCCAAGTTTCTGCGGTCCCTTGTCCTCCTGCCCTGAGTTCCCGCCGCCTGTACTATGCCTTGGCAATGCTCCCACAGTTCCTGGCTCTTCTCTTCCTCCTTCTCTTGCCTTTCTTGTCTTTGATTTTCTGTTTGGAGAGCTTCTACTTGTGATGTTCAAGTGCACTGACGGTCTCCTTGGCCCTGAGCAGGGTACTGATGGGCCACCAAAGGCACTCTTTACTTCTGGTGTGGGGGAGGGAGGCTTGTTCCCCCACGTCCTGAGTTTTCCTTAGGCCATCCCCCTGCTTGAGCTCCTCACCTGCTCTTTCACTTGTCCCCTCTCCCCTTCCAAGCCCTTGACACCTCTGTCCTGATCATCCCGGTCCCTGCCACAGCTAGCTTGCCCCCGATGCTTGGTTAGTCACTCAGCCCGCCTTTCTGCCCCTCAGCGTGCCTCACAGCTTTTCACCGCACGCAGGGCATGCGGAATTGGTGGAGGGCCTGAGTTGAGGGGCCTTGAATGCGAGGCCATGTGTGCAGGAGTTGGACTGCGCTGAGTGCTGGCCGGCAGACCCCAGAGGTGACGTCCCCTCTGCCACGCTTGCTGTCTCCTGTTGTCTCTGTCTTTCCCTCGAGACTCCTCCCTAAGCAGGGTCTGAACTGTGCAGTGACCCCTTCAGCTCTAATTCCTGTCACTGGACGGGAGACCCACTGACATGGTGTTTGGCCTGTGGGGAGGGGACCTCTCCCATAACGCTGTGATGGAGTCTCAGTCTGGTAATGAGCCTGCGCTTCTGAGCCACGGCCTCCCCTGTGAGCGCAGAGCAGGCTCGAGGGGGCTGTAGCCAGGGACACTGCGACTTGGCCGCTGGGCTCTTCTCAACCCAGGTCTCGGGATCGACAGGACTTCGGGTGAGAGCAGGCCTAGTCAAGAATAAGAGGCTCTGAGCACATTTTGGAATGGTTATTTCCCTACTCCTGGCAGAACTGCGAAGGGAATGTTCTCTGATCTCCTTAAGAACCTGGTGGGGCTGCTGGAGGTAGAAGCTGCACAGGTGGAGCGGGTCCCTGTTGTCTCTCCCGCACAAGCCCATGCTCAAGTCGGGCACACTGTCCATCACAGCTCACAGCCCCGCCAGCTGCTGTCCCTGGTGGTGTGTGTGTCCACTCTTGCCCCTCCAGGGGAGGACAGCAATCTGCCCTGCAACTGCACGACTCTGATGGAAGTAAGAACTGCTGCCTTTCTCAGTTGCACTGCACCTCTCTGAGCAGGATGGCGCGATGCCTCCAGCTCCGGCATCAAGCCAGAAGCCTGCTGGCCTCCTTTCCTGTGGATGGTCCGTCCTGGACTCAAGGAGCTCTTTGACTTCCGGGTGCACGTCCCCACAAGACATTGACTGGAAAACGCTTTCTCCCACCCTTTAGGCTGCTAAGCTCCCTGATGGGGGCCTTGGAAGCACAGAAGTTGCTGATTTTGATAAAGACTGATTGTCTGAATGAGTCCCAAGTCTTGACTCACACTCCAGATTTTCAGGCCACCGTTGAGGACAACCACAACTCCGAGGGGCTCATTGTGCGGCATTTGAAAAGCACTGTCTGTTCCTGAAGCACTGCGATGTCTGCTCAAAAGGGATACCTGTGAGCGGGCAAGGTGCTCTGAGTCCCCATGCATGACGGATGAGGCCAGACCTCAAGGCCACAGAGCACATCAGAAGGCTCATGTGGTGCGAGTCTATGCTTCTGTGGTTGAAGTGAACGAGGTGTTCCCAAACACTACGCCCTGAGAGCAGTTTACCAAGGCAACGGCCCACCCAAAGGACACAGGGAGCAAGCTCTCCTGGTTACACAGACTGTGTGTTTCCTTGCAGGGCTTTCTGGGAATATCCTGACGAAGTCTGAGCCCACACACTTACCTGAGCTGCAAAGCAGGCGTGTTCTCCTCCCCTCACAGAGGAAACGAGTCCGAGTTCAAACAGACGGCAGTGCGCAGCGTGGCCCTGGCCCTTGGGTGGTGCAACTGGGAAGGGCCCACCTCTCCAGGAAGCCACTGCGCACAGCTGGAAGGGGAGCCCACGCTGCCTCATGTGGCTCGTCCTGCACCTCAACCTCAGCACGACGGACCTCGTGCCACCTGCACGACCAGCTTTCCTGATTCTCTGTGTGACAGTGGTGTCACCCCAGGAGACTTCACAGACAGGTGGCGCTCCCACCCTGGCATCCTGAGTGCAGCTGCGCAGATGCCATGGGGTCCTTGCGCAGGTTGATCAGCAGCACAAAGCCAAAAGAATGAAGATGAGCGCCAGGCTTTCATGCATGGTCAGTGCTGACCCCCAGTCCTGGCTGGACCACGTGTTGTCTCTGACACTCGAACAGAGCCTCGAGTTTTGCTGCATTCCTGACTTGACAGCATGGACTCAATACACCTTGGAGTCCAAACGGTGCTGATGATCCGCTCTGTCCCGCAGTCCACGAGGCCAGCACAGAGGTCAGGACTCCTGTGCAGTGTGCTCAGCTCCAAGGCCTGGTACTGGGCGGGGAGGGAGGCATCTGGCCCAGGATCACTTCCCGCAGACACTGAAAATGAGGAGCACTGGAAACACCAAGAAAACAACCAGGACGTGATGAGCTTTGAAAATTCATCATTTGTTTGTAATATGATTTATTTTAAATTTATATCATTTGATTTTTAAATTGGCATGGAAAATTCCTGAAGGTTTAACGACGGCTTCTCATAAGCCAGTGTGAACCTGCTCTCACACCCAATGGCTCAGTCCACTCTGCGCACCGGCAGGGGCATGTTAGCCAAGGCTCTCCTGAGACGCACAGTCAATAAGATCAACAAGATGTTACATACAGACAGGAAAAACGTACACAGAATTGGTTCTCATGAGCATGGAGGCCCACAATCCCCGAGACCTGCAGGGTGAGTTGGCAGTTGGAGACCTGGGGCTCCAGGCTCAAGGCTGGGGACCTGGGACAGCTGCGGAGCGGCACCAGTCTCAAGGTTGGGGACTCAGAGAGCCAGTGTCCTGGTTCCAAGGCTCTCAGGCAGCAGAGGCTGCCTCTGTCGAGGAAGGCTGCTTGTTCTACTCAGGTCGTCAGCCGAGTGGGCGACCCCAGGGAGGCTGGGCTGCTCTGCTCACCTGCAGATTCTAATGTGCATCTCATCCAGGAAGGTGTCCATGGCACCACCAGAATGGAGCTTGACCACGGGTCTGGGCACCTGCCACCCCTCCAAGTGGGGGCCCGAGGGTCCCCGAGAGGAGTGAGAGTCACGCGAGAGGAGCACCTCTCTGTTGGAAGTAGTTCAGATCCCTCCAGGCTCTCTAAGGCAGTAAGTGACTTCTTTCACTGGTTGACTGTGAAGTGAAGCTACTCAGGTACTTGAATTTGTGAATTTTCCAAAATCTAAAACCTATTTACAATTAAGAAAAAAACCCACAATTTAAGAAAACTGTGCATTAGGAATGTAACACAGCACTGCCCAACAGGATTCCGAAGCTTTCCTCTCACTTCAAATTGAATCATAGGCTCCCACATCCTCACATCTCCATACAGCTAGCTGATGCACAGCAGCCTAAACTGCGTGGGGATGCGTAAAGCAACTGAAGACGCACTCTAAGCCTTAACTACCAGTCCTTTCTCAGATTTGAATGAGCAAAAGCAGCCTACTTGTTCTCAGAATCACAAAGATCCACCTCTGCTCTAAAACTGGATGCAGCCTCGAGCCAGACTCACTCACGGCTAACAGCGGCCGCTGGAGCACCCATGCTGCCCACCGGGGGGCAAAGCTAACTGGTGGCCATGAGGGACACAGCCAGGTGGCAGCCTGTTCCACTTCCACATCTGCAGCATCGAGGCGGCAGACGCCCCAAGTTTGATTAGCACCATTTGGGGGAAACTGCCTAAGTGTCACGGCCCCTGCAGCATTGCACAGCCAGTGGGGCAGGAGGAGGGCTGGCCACCTGCAGAGCAGAGAAGGCTGGGCGGCAGGCGGGCACCTGAGCTCTGCAGGCACACACTGGTCTCATGCACACCAACAAAGGTGGAAAGAGCACATAGGGGCTCCACACGGACGGTGCCATTGGGAGCAGGCACGTGGCAGCCAGAGGAGACCTCACTCCAAGCAGGTCTGAGAACTGTCAGTGGCAGCAACAGGGATGGAAGGCGCCTGGCTGGGGCTGCCAGTGGGGGGAAGTCACCAGGCAGCAGGTGCGGAGCCAGCTCGCTGTTACCCAAGCTCCTAACCAACCCCACTCTGCTCTCCTGACGGAGTCGGCTGGATCTCAGCCGCGGGTCCCGACACACCTCCCTCTCCTCCACACTCCACAGTCTACCAGGAGACACGCTTGTTCCTGTACACTCAAATCACGTGATTAAAACAACACTTGCAGAAAGCACACAAAGCATCCTTGCAGACTGGATGCACTGAGAAGGTTAACACAAGCACAGGTAAGGTGTTCAGCTTACCCATAAATCCACCTTAGAAGTTGTTCTAAAACTGAGTGCCCCAATACCACGAGTCCTTACAAGATCCCTTTAGTCAGGACTTCCTGGAGAGGCGCCCTCCTCTCTCAAGTGTTCGCAGAGGCACCGCAGCACCCAGCCTGTTCAGGTCTAGGCTGCAGCAACTGGCTCCGCTGGAGGCTCTGCAAAGCTCAGTCCCCCAGCCCCAGGACTGCCTCAGCCTAGCGCAAAGCCTGCCGCCACCGCCCATGGTATCTATCACAAGACAACACAGGACGGTGCCAAGCACACCACCGTAAGTGTGTGACTAAGCCAGCTTATTTGTGAAAATGTCATGTGCAATGACAGATGTGAGCCAGGGCTCCCAGAGAGCTGCGGTCTCCCCTGAGGTGGGCTGAGGGCAGGGAAGTGTGGTCTCCCCATGTCCGAGGTCATGCAGCACCTCCAGCTCAGGGCGGATCTTATGGGAGGACAGAGAAGCGGAGACAGTCCCCTGCCCACGCCCATCCCAGGACTGGGAGGAGAGAAGGGCCAGCCATGAGCCGCTGCCTGGGGGCTGCAGTCACCTTCAAGCTCAGGAGCCACCCTCAGAGGATGGTCAGTCCCAGCGGGTGGTGGCCAGGCTCCACCAGAGGGAACCTGGGCAGGTGTGCGCCCTGTCCACAGGCAGGCCTGAGGGTCACCCACTGGAGACCCAGGTCTGCGTCGGGTCTCCTGGCTCAAGGTGAGGCCAGGCCAGTACCAGGAGGCCCGCGGCAGCAGGGGGACGTGTGGTCCTCGGAGAAGGAGGGGGAGCGGGGGCAGAGCACATGAAAACCAAGCCAAAACACATGGGCCCCCAGGGGAGAGAGGACGACATGTGGGCCCATGTGGGCTGACCTCCTGAGGCAGAGGCCCAGGGCTCCCAACGCCTGCCTGGAGGGTGGGGTGGACACACTGTGGTTCACGTTTCCAAGCACTGAATCTACGTGCAAAGCAACACCTGCACATTGAGGTCTTGCCCAGCATGTTAGAAACAGCGGCCCCTGGTTTGTGATGGGCTCGGGGTGAGGAACCATACGTGGGCATGGGGAGCTCCGGGCAAGAAGACAGGCTGGGCCCTGGGCAGGCAGCAAGGGTGCTCAAGGGCACCCAGCAGTGTCTGGCTGGATTGCCACTGGGGCACAGGCAGGAGGAGGGGTGGATCTGGACCCAGGCCACACGGGTCTGACAGCCACGACGTCCCCCCACGTCCTCCACAGCCTGGCTACAAGGGAGTTCCCACCCCGCCTTCCTGGGAGTAGAGGGGACTTCCCGCCGGCACTGCACACCTGCCATCAAGGCCTCCACACGCTGCCTGAGGTCAGGAGAGGTGCACTTCTCACTGACTACAGAGATAGATGGGTCCTATGAGAGATCTGCAGGGACACCTAAGCCTGGCTGTCACATGCACCGAGTATGCGCCAGCTTTGAGAGCGTCCCTGCGGACACTGAGCGGCTGGTCTCTTATGTAACATGCTCTGAATTCCTAACATTCTTAAATGATGTTAGGATCTTGAAATAATATTAAACTGACTTAATAATTTGGAGTATTTGGTTGCCTAGGCAATTCTAAATGAATTGAAAATCACAAAATTTAAAACCTCAGATTTTACTGTCTAAATTTCCTTTTTTGTAAAGTTCTAATTAAGATTATAACATTAATGTGGTTATTCCTTGCTTACACTATGTGAAGGATAATTATAGTTTAAAGCTCACTTTACTATCATCTAACTACATGGATATTTTGTATCTGTGAAAATACACAAATAGCTACAAGAAAATTAGGGAAGAAAAGGCACACATAAGCACATGCATGTGTGCACGCCACACGTGTGCAGTGCTGGGCGTGCTCCACGCGGGGCGAGTGCCCTTGCTGGATGGCCTAGCCTTGCTTAGCAAGGGTACCTCACCTCTGAGGGCCACTGTGAAGCTTGCCCTCCAGCCCTGTGGCTGGAAGGTGGAGCTCTCAGGCCCATTTTCCTCAGGTGACATCCTTCTGACCCGGCAGATGAATCCAGAGGTGCTTTAAAGGCTGAGGTTGATCAGCTGCTGCAGAACCTCCCAACACACCATCAAAAGGGTCAGCCACCACCCGGCTCCTCTTGTGGGAGGCTCAGAAGCCACCCAGCAGATCAAAATATTTTCAAAATATTTTCAGATCAACATTTAAACATATTTCCTTCCTAAGGACAAATTTTAAAATGTACATAAATGAAAAATGGTATACAAACCCAAACACATCTCAACTCTATAAAAACAAGGCTCATTTATATTTGTAATCTCAAAATCAATCATTTGCAGTGAAATATCAATGTTTTCACTACTAGCATTCAATAGAGATTGTAATCTTTCTGTGAGAGACTAAGGTTGACTTCCTCAAGTTTAAGATAAGAAATTTAAACAAATATCTCCATTGACTTTTTTTTAACATTTATTTTTTAGTTGTAGGCGGACAGAATATCTTTATTTTTATGTGGTGCTGAGGATCGAACCCAGTGCCTCACGCATGCCAGGCGAGCACGCCACCACTGCGCCATAACCCCAGGCCCTCCATTGACTTTTGACCACTTCGATATAGTCAATAAAGTTTCAGTAAATACTGTCTTGATTAGATGTCCCATGAGCTCTTCCACATGCTCTTCATAGTGTGGCCTTGCTGTACACGTGGCAGCTTTGCTACTGCACAGTCCAGACCTTCCTTCTCTAACAGAAGTGGCTAACAGCCGAGTGTGCCTACTGCACACTGGGAACGTGACCTCCACGCTGCAATGTTCCAAGGTGAAAACACACACTGGATTTCAAATACCTAGTATGAGAAAACTATGTAAAATACCACCTTAAATTTTTCTCAATTACATGTTGTGCGGGAAAAGCAGTGTGAAGAGACTCAGCCTGCTACCTTTACAAAGGCTACTTGCAAAATCTGCCGTTCCCGTCACCTGGGAACTTCAGTGGTACACAGTCCCCACTATTAACTGCATAAAACTTCTCCTAAACGATGATTGTGGCTCCCTATGCCCAAATTCTTCATACCAACAATGTTGCATATGTTGGATTCCTACTTTCCTTCTGGGAATCTGGCATTTTAGGGACTATGTGTCTCTGTGGCCAACTCTAACAAAAGCCTGGAATCCCAGGCTCAGGGGAACAGTCCTGACAGGTGTGTTGCCACAAGTCACGGCTGAAGGCATTGGGCCCACTCTCCGTGGCCCTCCTGGGAGAGTACTCTTGGGAGTTTGCTCCTGGTCTCCCCTGAACTTCTCCTTGTGCACCTCAGAGGCCCGCTGGCCCAGGACCTTGGAGGGACGAGGGTCCGAGCTCAGTGAGGGTGTACCTCCCCGGCAGAACTGCACATGTGTGGGTCTGCCCCACACTCCTCTGCACATTCTGTCTCTGCCCCAGTTGCCCAACTGCCCACAAGCCACCAAATGCCTCCTCACAGCACAGGGACGGCTTCACCTGTGTTCCACAGTTCATGTCACTCACTATCTTTCCATGGTGCCATTGCTAACCCCAGTCTTAGAGGGAAAACAAAAAGTCAGAGAACTTAAGTAAATGCCAAAAGAACCATAAAATAAGTAGCGGACCTCAAACACCAAGCCACATCTTCAGACTCCAAGGCCATGGTCGTTCCTCAGCTCCTGCAGACTTTATCTAAATTCCAGGCACCTCTGTTGCTTGAATACCAGCCAGTGGCATTTCTCATTTAAAGATGAGGAAGCCAACGTCCTATATCTCTGGATTTCTTTTGGTGTGTATGTGTGGTTCATAACGCAGAGCACACACTAGCTCCCATGACGATCTCAGACCTTCCCCTTACATCAGGACCATGGACCAGGGATCCTAAGTGGGTAAACCCTGCATCTGCTACCAGTGTGTTCTTGTACTAGCAGGGCTGGGATTTTCTTCCTGCAGAAGAAACCACAGTGCCTTCAGAGGGTGAAGATGAACAGGCTGCCCAGGCCTTTATCCTGTCTTCACTGCTCCTCAGAGTCCATAGGAAAGGCCAGTGAGTTTCTGCTGTTTTCTGTCTTGTCTTTGGGCCCTCTCCTTGGCCTCCTGCACAGGATGAGAGGTAGGTTCAGGACTGTGCGTACCCACCCACACAGGCCTGTGGCCAATGCAAGGGCTGTGCAGACCCAGGGTCAAGCAGGGCCTCCCCTGTTTGGGCTCCACCCGGAGGTGAACACATGGCTGCAAGCCTGTCTCTTGCAGCCATGAACAAGCGACACTTCTGCCCTAGCAGCAGAAACCTGTTTGGGTCTGGGTCCAGCCCACCGGCCTGCCCCAAGCTCCAGGATTCCCTCCCAGACCATGCTGCAGAGTTCAGCACAAACACGCCACGCCTTCTGCCCAGGCTGGTCTCCTCTCCACTTTGTTCCCATAGCCAACTCAGATTCACCCTCAAAGCCTGCTGGACCTCCAAGGGAGGCTCTCTGCCTCTCCCCAGACACAGGGCTCTGTGTGCTATGGCCTCCACCTGCCACACACTGGCATCACACGTAGGAACTGCTTCCTCTGTGCCCAGCAGGCCCTAGGTTCCTAGAGAGCAGGGGCACCATGCATGTCCCACACTCCAAATCCTGGCGCCGGACAAGATACAAAATGGAAATGCCGTTAAATCTGTTGCGAGTCGGCCTCCACATGAGCGGCTCCCCCCCCCCCATTCTCAGAAAGGCTGCCTCCATTCCCCTCCCACTGCAGCCCTAACCAGGACATGCTCTGCATGTACGATAGAATCAACCAAAGCTATTGCTCCAGGTCGCCAAGCTCTCTGAGAAGAGATGCAGAGACAGGTCTGCCACACAGCAGAACACCATGCAGCTCAAGTCTGGGGGAGGACTTATCTCAGCCCCACCTGTCCCTGAGTTTCTTGGTGCCCAGGCTTGTGCAGGGCTAACAGCTGCAGTGCAGTGTGCAATCTTGACATTCTGAGATAGGAGAAGGGCTGGCACTGTCCCAGTCCAAGGCCCAGAGGACATCAGGACATGAGAGCCATAAGAACTGAACAGCCCTCAACTTTACTCTGAGTCAACACAGCAGAAAGCTGGGGCTCAGCCCAGTCTCCAGTCATCTGATCATGTAATAGGGGACATGCAGAACAGCAGTGATGCAGGGGAATCTGAGGCCTGGAAAGTGGAAATGGAAAGGCGCCCTTAAGTCACAGAGCACAAGAGCGGGAAACATGGGTTCCCTCAAGTGTGGGCCTGCCCCAGCTTCGTGTCCCAAGCACCTTCCAAGGGCAAGAGCATAGCAGGACAGCGAGCTTTCCAGAGAGGCTGCAGCTGGTTCCTGCCTCCTGGAGCCCTCCACCCAGCAGCAGGCCACCAGGGGAAGGGCGTGTCCTGTGCAAGCGTCCCTCTGCCCAGGAGCCAACCCTCCTCCCACTACGGCACATCTGGTAGAATCACTTGTGTGAAATTCCAAAGCCTATATCTACCATTTCTTGGAAAAAACTTCCTTCCTATAGCCACACAGAAAGGGGATCGCTTTTAATTTAAGAAAAACAA
This sequence comes from Geosciurus inauris, assembly GCA_004024805.1. Lineage (NCBI taxonomy): Eukaryota > Metazoa > Chordata > Mammalia > Rodentia > Sciuridae > Geosciurus > Geosciurus inauris. Next base: position 23,955 of record PVHX01013720.1, read on the forward strand.
TGGCAATTAGATAACACATTTGAAAAAATAGTACGATAAAATAGTTAAAACAACCCTTTTGTTTTGATTTTAACCTGGCATTAGTTAAGAGTATGCACGGTCCTCAGTTATAGAGAATGTGCACATCTCTACAACAACACCAGGGTTAGCATGCCACGTCCACTGCCCGCGGTGACGGATCCCACGCCCAGCACACGTGGCACAGAGATGCTGGAAACCTGCACCTCCAGGCACCTTGTTGACATGCGAACACCAGCTCCACATGACAAGCCAGAGAAGCTTCTCAAGGAGAGCACTGTTACAGCTTAGGTCCCTGAAAGCTCCTGTGTGAGACAATACAAGAAAGTTTAGAGGTGAAGCCATTGGCTATGAGGGCTTAACCCCATCAGCACACTGATCACTGGTATGGATTGCTCCGGGGGCACCTGTAAGTCGGCAGGTTGTGGCTGGAGAAGGCGGGTCACTGGGGCCCTTGGGGCACATGTTCTGCCCCTGGGGCAGATCTCTCCCTCTGTCTTCTTCCTGTTGGCCGTCTCCTGAGTTCTCTACTCCACACCCTTCCACCTTGAAGTCCTGACTCATCTCGGGCCCAGAGCAATGGAGTTGGTGGTCTTTGACTGAAACCTCTGAAACTGTGAGCCCCAAAGTAAATTTTCCTTGTCAAAGATCGTTCTTCTCAGGCTTTTGGTCACAGCAGTGAAAAAGCTGGCTAAAACAAGCTTTCCCCAGAACAAGAACCAAGAGACACAGCAGCACCTCAGGTGGCCGTGAAGTCTGGAGGACATGCTGGGAGTCGGTCTGGACGAGAAGCAGGGGTAGGGGCGACCCCTCTGCACACAGGCGGTGACCCTCGGAAGCACGTGCATCCAAAGCCATCGCAGGGAGCCCTGGCACAGGAACAGAAACCTGGCAACCCCTGCAGCCTGCAGGACACTTCAGACAAGTCCTGGTACTTGGAAAGGGTGGCATTGATGGCACTCCAGCTACACGCGGGAGCCCAGCAGAAAGGCCACGAGGGCGGGCTGCGCGCACACTGGGAACACGCTTCTGAGCAGCGCTTCGTTCTGACAAAGGCTGTGCATCAGCTGATTAAAGGTCCTCTCACCCTATTCCCAGAAGTCAGCAAAAGAGTCACAACTTGGCTCCCTCCCCCCACCACACTGTTCCTGGAGTGCTCGGCATCTTGGAAATTCCCACACCAGAAGAGCGTGACGTGGGCCCCTGACCCGGCCAGGTGTGGGTTATGGCTGCCAGTGGCGGGTGGCAGGCCTTCCTCCTCAGCCAGGGTCCTCAGGATGCCAGCCACACTCCTGCACTGGACAGCTCAGCAAGAGGCCCTCAGTCCACACACAAGCTCCTGCCATCTGCTGAAGGAAGTGGTCACTGCTGGTTCCCACAACCCCGTCGTCTGCTGACAGGCTCCTCAGGGCCCTGCACACAAGGCCACTAACCCCAAGCACACCCTTATACCTGCTGACCATCCCACCAATACATGGCCCAGAGTTCCAGTTGCTCTGTCAGGACAAACTGGTGAACTGGCAAATGTCCACCAGGCTGGACACTGCTTGGTGGGGCAGGGCCCGGTCCTTTTCATACTCTTGATTCTTAGTATGTTGCCCATTTCCTAAAAATATCATTTGAAACCCACCCCACTCCTATATATCCCTCCTGCCACACCAGGTACACTGGAGCAAAGCCCCTCAGGCAAGCTTTAGACACAGTAGGAAAAGCACACAAGGGCTCAACTTCCTGAGTGGAAAGAACACCAGCCCAAAGGTCTGCACACCACTGGCCTTGCAGGTAAGAATACCAGCCCTGCAGGTAAAAAGCTGGGCACATGGAGGAAAGGTCTAGGAACAGCAGGGTGAACTGGCTCCGGGGCTCAGGGAGAAGGGCATCCTTCTGAGGGCCACTGCTTAGACACCACGAGTCACAGAACGCAGCAGCACCTCCCCAGGGCTGCGATCCAGCGAAGCTCTGCAGCCGCTGCAAGGTGCACTACCGAGAGCGATGCAAGGAGAGCTGCGTGGGCTCTCGACATCTTCTTATCAGCCATGTTTAAAAAGTAAAAAGAAGCAGATGAGATTAAGTCTAATATATTTTATCTAATTCAACATATCCAAAATATCGTCAACATAAAATCAACACAAAAATATCAGTGAGGTACTTGTGTTTTTCAAACTAAGTAAATCGTGAGAACCTGGTTTGGTCTTCACACTGACAGTACCTCTGGATCTGGACTGGCCACACACAGATACTCAGATGCTGGGACAGCAGCACTGGCAGATTCCAGGCCCAGAAGGAGCAGAGAGACCCCAGACCCTGGAGAACCTCAGAGAGGAGGCACAGTGGACACTGTAGAGGTCATCGCTAGCAAGTGTGTTGAGGTTCAGCGTCCCAAGAAAAGAGAACATGGTTCTGTCCCTCTGGAGAAACGCCTTCCCTCAGTCCCAGCAGAAGCTAGAGAAGAGCTATCCTGTAAACCGGACCAGAAGTCACCCGGGAATGTGAGAAGCAGAGAAGACAGAGAAGGCAGAGCTGTTAGAGAGGTGGGAGAAGAGTCACCCTGCAGTCCTGCAGGCTCTGTCTAGTCCTGCAGGCCTCAGTTCTTACTTGTGCATAAGCAGCCTCACAGTGGGGAAAACGGGGACCTCTCATTGCCCAAATGGTCCACGGCCAGCAGACTGCCAGGAAGGAGGGTGAAGCCACAGGGGACCCTGGCTTGAAGCCTCCACTCCCAGCCCTGGCTGTGCCTCGTCACCCGTCCTGAGCTGCACATGGCTGTGGCACCATGCTTGCCTCAGAGCACTGAGATCTGGGGCCCTGCTGCACCCTCTCAGGTGCACAGCTGAGCGGAAGCCGCGGCAGGATGGAAATCACAGTGAGACCAGAGGGGAGGCCAGAAGCAAGCAGCCCCACTCAAAGGAGCTCTAAGTAGATCTATTCAGCCAGGTGCCATTTGGCCAGTGTGACAACATGCAAGCAGAGCTCCCTTCCCAGCCCCGAGTGTGCGTAGGGTCTACAGCTCCTGCGAGGATTGACGAAGTATCACCCCCAGGGTGCACAGTTTCAAGGTGCAGTTCAGGAGCCACGGAAGCTGCAGACAACAGTGAAGAGCCCAAGGCTGCTAAGACCTGGATTCAGACCACAGTCCACTGAGGTCAGCTTGAGAGGTGGGCAGTCTTCTCTGGCACAGGCAGCATACCCACCACGGAGATCTTGCAAGAACGAAGGTGGACCCTCTTAGCAGGTGCCTTATAAACTAGTGCACACCAACTCCAAGTACAACTCCTTCTCATCCTCACAGGGAGGGGGAAAGCCCTTACCACATATTCTTCACCTTTCCCCAAACAGTCCAAAACACTGAAGAAAAACTGAAAATAAAGCTGCTTTGAACAAAAAACATAGATGCTAATCAGTCTTCAACCTGTTTGTTACCAATATTCTCCATCTTAAGAAGGTTTTTCAACTTTTAATTTTGAAATGATCTCAGGCACACAGAAAAGCTGCAAGAACAGCCCAGGCATTCCCACACGCTCCCTGGCTCCCCAGCCCCTTCCTCCGGCTCACTGCTCCGCCTTCCCAAAGCCATGTTCTGTCCCCTTGCACTGCAGACACACTAGCCTCACAGCAAATCATCCATGTGGCCCCAATCTCAAAGCATCTGCATAATCACAACAAATCGCTGAAGTGCTGGAAAGAAGACCAGTGCAGTACCGGCGTTTGGTCGACTGCCCACTCCTCTGTTTCACAAAAATGAAAACAAGTGCTCCTGATTCAGCTGCACTGTCTGCCCTCTCGAGCTTTCCTCAACCTCGCCCCACTTCTCCAGCCTGTCTTCCTGTGTACTGAGAGATGTTCTCTTTACAAATCCTAAGCAAGGACCAAGTTATAGAGGTCCCTGCTGTAAATCATGTGGAGTCTGAAACCCCGAGGCTATGACCCAGGGGAACCCTGGCTGCCAGGGTGAGGCCACAGCTAGTGCCTCGGGAGGAAGCCTGAGAAGCCAAGGGGAGGCAGGAGCCTGTTAGGTAAAACAGTCCCCGCAGACTTGAAGTGGGAACAAGAGGGCTGGGAGTGTGCCTTGGCTGTAGTGCTTCCTGGCAGGCATTTCTGATGAAAGATGTCCCACAAATAAAAGGGAGACTGTGGATTCCAACACAGAGTGTGTGAGGCACATTGCCGCAGTCTCCCTCCCTCGTGGCGTCAAAGGCCCCAGCTTCCCTCTCTGAGAATATTACTCCAGGGCAAGAACCGATGGCTAAAAACTGTGAGCAGGGAGAGCAGAAAACCTTCACATACGCTTTCTCATTTAGCTCAGATGCTTAAAAAGTAGAGAGCAAGGCGCAGCAGGACCATACAGACTTCCACCAAACAGCCAGGAGGATGTTTGCTCCTGCACGCACAGTGACGTGCCAGCAGCCCAGCAAAGGGGCCGGGAGGCTGCAGGGCATGGGGCTTGGCATCAGAAACTCAGCGTCGGGGCCGTGAGTCTCCTGAGAAGTGGAAAGTCAGGCCGCGCTTGCCAGAGCCCAGGACTGGGGGACACCTGAGTGGCATTCAAGACCAGCAGCAACTGTCTCCGGGCTCTTAGAGGAGGAGCCATGAAATCCCACATCTCAAGCAGCCAGGGAACTTTAAAATGTCACAACATGGTCTCTGCCTGTTCTTGATGTGTTTTTGAGAGCCAGGAGGGCAAGGGAGCCCTGTCCTCAGCCTCCTGTGGAAGGCACCCCTTGTCTGCTCCCTCGGCCTGGCCAAGCCCAGCACCAAGTGTGGGCACCACCTGGCCTGTGCCAGCCACACACAGCTCCCACCCGCAGATGTCTCCTGCCCTGAGCCCAAGTCCAGCAGCTCAGCCACCGCCCAGCTCCTGGGTACCTCTGCCCTCCACTCAGTCTCCTGCACACATGCTTCAGTTGTTCTGCAAACTCCCGTCTTTTCTCCCATGGAATCCCATCACAGAGAGCCCTGTCAGAGTCATCTTCACTGGGAAGACACTTCACTGTCATCTCAGGACACAGGGAGGAAAGGCCACAGCTCCTGGCCTCTGCCTTCCCCCAGCTCGCCAGGTAGGCTCCTTGCTCCACAGCCTCCCTCACTAGTGCACCTGAAAAACCAGCCTCCTTGGTGCAGCTCAGGCATCTCCATGAGCCAGGTCTTCCCCCATCACACACAAACCTGGGCTTCCTGGGTTTCCTGTTGGCATCAGCCTGGGCCACCCATGCTGGCTGGGGTGATGCTTCTGGATGTGGCGTTGGGCTAGCAATCTCTGCAGCTCTTGGGACCCACGAGCTCCTGCTCCTCCCCAGGAACAAGCAGCAGCAGCACCTGTGTTCTGTAAGCCCCTTCATCCTCCGTGACAGCCACACCACGAGCTTCCCGGTTCCACTCCTCCATGTGCCTTCCATGATTCCTCACACCACAGCACCCTCCCCTGCCTGGGGGTCTGCCCATGTGACTCAGCATAGACTGACGTCTCCTCCTGGGGTCCCTCTGAAGTACCTTCTCACCCTTGGGAGAGGGCACAGTCACACCCTCCTCACACACAGGCACCTGGAGAGCATACCTGGCACAGCCACTGCTTGCTCAGGTAGTCACTGCCCTGGCACAGGACAGTTTCCTTGGGCACAAGAAAACAGTCATGTGCCTCAACTACCAGGAGCTGGCAGAGTGAATGGATGTGTAAATGTGTGTATTTATACACACAGAGAGAAGTATGTGCACCTGCGTATATGCACACTTACATCTACTTGTGTACATGTATAAACATGTGTGTCTGTACACACAGAGTCCCAGCTGTGTGCACATATAAGTAGTGTGCACACACTCACACCTATGTGCGTCCCATTGGTTCTGATCTCTGGAGACTCCTTACCAATACACATGTGGACAAAGGCCACAGGTGACTTCTCCACACGTGGACATGCAAGGGGTTCATTATGGCGTCTTTGCACCACCCATGAGGCCACCCCAGCTGCCACTTCTCATGGCATTCCATGCAGCACAGAGCAGTCCAGAGGGACGCTCTGCCTCATCCCAAGTCTAAAACATCAACCACCCACAGCTGCCCAGGCTGCCCACACTCACACATGCCTACATCACCACCATCGTGGATGACACCGATTCGCTGAAGCACTGAACAAGGTCCTCCGGGTGCCTGCATGTGCTGTGTGCAGATGGCATGCCTGACCTTGAGGTCTCCACCACACATCTTGCAGATCCACAGGTCAACCCAGCCTCACCTCACTGGCTGTTGGCCTGGCGACTTGTCCTTCAACACTAAGCGCAAACCATGCCCCCACCAAGCCACCCTGACCACTCATCAGGCCCTTGGGGCACACAGCACAGTGTGTCTGTAGTGGCTGCTATTGGCAGCAACATGTCACCTAAGAGGCCTGATCCTGAGGACAGAGATTCACGCCATGTCTGTGCTCAGGCCTCCCGGGCTCATCATCTCTGGTACTGAGTCACCGCCACTCTTCCTACAAAGCAGACACCATCACCAGACACCTGTGTGCACAGTGGCTAATGTGGCCTCAACACAACCCTCTATACCTAACCCAGACTGAAACCAGGGGGTCTTGGTGAAGCCCCTTCTAAATGTGCAGGTTCTTTCTGCATTCTCACATCTGCAGGCATCACCTATGAGGCCTGATCCTGAGGACAGAGATTCACGCTCCAACTTGACATGTGCAGTGGCCGTGGGACCCACGGCAGCATTAACAGCACCTTCATTTGATTTGAGGACACTCCACTGCCCCCTCACTGCCGGAGAGGATGAGGATGTCTGTTTGTTCCGACCCTGAATCACAGCAGCCAGTTGTACCTGCCCACAGCTGCTGCCTTCTCGGCTCTCATCTGGTCACTCCAGGGCCCTGGCAGTCCTCCACCACTTCACTGTTTAAAAGCCGGTCCTGGAGAGGCTGTCTCTGACCTGGGTTTGCTTTCCTCCTGCCTCCCCACTCCCAGCAATGCCCCAGACACTCATGAGCATCTGCCCAGCTTGGGGAGTTAAAACCCTTCCACTGACATGGGTGTTCCCAGCATGCAGGTGCCACCCAAACTGCAGTCCTGACCCTAGGGACCTTTGAAAGTCCTGCCACCTTTAATAAGACACACTTAAATGTCACCGACTTTTTCCTTCTTAACAAATATCCTCAACATAAATGCCAGTAATTGGGACTTGAACTGGAAGCTCTTCTCTGAATGCCGGATAGAGGGTATGACCCCCAGCCCCCAGAAGGACACAGGAGTGAAGCATGGGTGTTTAGGTGATTCTGGTGACCCACACTCATGTCACTGAGGCACCACGGCAGTTCTCCTTGGGGTCCTTCCCCAAATTTGACTACAGAAGTGTCCACCCATTAGAGCCGGCACAGAGAAACTCCGTTGACTCCAACATGGCCCCACCCTCCCTTACAGTCACCATGACACTTGAGGGACAGCTTCTGTTTGCTCTATGTCACTGGTGCCATAGGAGAACACCCCCTCTGCTCGCTAGAGTACCTTGAATCAGAATAACCCACAGCACGGCTGGATACATTGCAACAGGCTCCTCAGAAACACATCCCTGAGAAGCCAGGGCCTTGGACTCTCAGCCCCGGGCATTTCTTCTACACAGTGAAATTCCTGGACTCATTTGCCTGCAAGAAACGTTTTCTTTTCTTTCATTACTTGTGCATCAGTCCTTAATATCCCTGCAAATTCACCCCAACTCCTATCTGACAAAACAGCTGCTTGCTCTAGATCATGTCTTCAGTGTGATTTATGTGACACCTGGGAACCTCTGGAGCAACAAGACACACCGAGCAAGCCAGCCCTGTGAGATCCAGCCTGTCCCCACCCTTCCTGTCATGCCTGCCGGGTGGCAGCTCAGAAAAGTCTTCACAAGACACAGTGTGGACCACCGCTCAGGTGGTGCTTGGGAATATTTTTAAATTAGTTCAAAACCCAACCCATAATTGATTTCACCAGAGATAAAACTTTCTCCTTTAAAACAGAATTTTTACAATAAAATGCCTCCTGGCATTGTTGTAAGACATTTTTTAAAAAACATTAATCTCTGATCACAAGTGAGGAAATTCAGCACAACTCAAATCACCTCACAGCTTTTCACACCAGAAGCTCAGGGCAGGCCAGCCCTTCGCTGGGATTGCCCCTCCCTCTCAGAGCACAGACCACAGACCTGCTGCCAGCCAGACAGCGGCAGGCTCTGGTCCAGAGCCCCTTGGCTGGCAGGTCTGACACAGCCTCTGCCAAGACCCGCTGAGGGACACATGGAACGCAGCACCCCTGAAAACAAGGACAGGCACCTGTTGCAAAAGCAAAGTCATTTCCAGGGGACCTGATGTCCACAGCAACACAGGACCTGCCCAGTGCACCACACCCCAGACGGACCACACACCAGCTGCACGAGTAAGCCATCATCCCCCGCGAACGTGTGCCAAGCAGAAGTGTGGCCAGCACCCCATGCCACCCAGGCCGCCAGCTCTTGCAGCAAGCAACCCTGCTCTCCCCTAAGTCTTCCACTGTCTCACACTCCCAGAGGACAGCAGACACCACAGGAGGTCCTCAGGCTCTGAGACAAGAGCGGGAGAGCCAGGTCCCAGTGCCAGCAGCTCAGGGCGTTGGGCAGTCTGACAGGACAGACAGAAGGACCCTCAAGGCAGAGCCCCTGCACTGCGGCTGGCAGACAGCAGGACAGAGAAGCCCCTGGGGACAGCTGTGCTGCATGCGGGAGTGCCCACCCTCACACAGGCACACAGTGCAACCAGGGCACCCCATGCCCCGCCTTCTGGGAGCCACCAGGAGAGCTAGCTGTCTTCTCATGCCAACGCACGTGAACAGAACACCAGCAGAACAATGCTCTTCCCACAGAAACCGTACAAGCGCACACACACACGCTGTCTGACAAACGGACACGCAGTGCACACACGAGCACCCAGCACAAAGGCCAAGCACGGCTCGCACTCGGGACCTGAGCAGCACGAGTCACAGGGACCAGGACAGGATTCGAGGGAGCTGCCTCACCTTAGAAAATGTGAAGAGGACTGATGCTGAGAAAAGGAGGAGCACAAAGTGGGTGAGACCCCAGAGACGGCGGTGAGAGCAGTCAGTGAAGAAGAGTCCACGAGAGCCCGCCAGGCGGCAGCACTCAAGCCTGGCCACGTGGGGAGAGCACAGCTGCCCCACGGAGGGCCTGTGACAAGGACAGCAGCCGTGTGGCATCCCTGCACACAGAACGCCTGACCAGACAGCAAGCACGGGGCAGCGGGGCCACAGCCCGCTAGTCACCAAGGCACACAGCACAGCACACTGCAGAGGGCTCGCCCGGCTCAGGGCGCTGTCCCCACGTGCTGGCCAGCACCGTGCACTCATTCACAGATTTGCTTCTGGTTCTCGGGCAGCTGTGAGTTAACACAGCAGACCCAAGACTGCTGTTCTGAGAGGCAAGCTTAAGGTCAGGCCCTGTCTCACATCTGGAATGTAAATTTGGGGGCCACCCTGACTGCTGTCGGCTTCCAGTGCCTATGACACCTGTGAGCAGGGTGGTCATGGTGTCACCCGAGCCTGGAATCCAGGCTCCTACCTACGCAGGGCTGCCTACGGGGACAGACCCAGGGACAGTCCAGGGCTCCAGGTCTTGGTGAGGATGCCTAGTGGACTGTGCTGCGCACCTGTGGCCACAGCTACTGCTGGAGCAGCCCAGTGCGTGCTGACTCCACAGGAAGGGTGCAGGACGCCGCCTGTCTCCCTGCACTTGGCCCTCCACCCCGCCTGTTCCCATTGCACTGTCTCTTCACTACGAGGTCTCAGCCATGACCTGACTGTGCACAGTGCTGTGACCCTCCTGGTGCAGCCTGGACCCCTGGTCCCGGGGACCCCCGTGCTAGACCAGGGTGGAAAGTGGCATCAGCACTGTGGTCTAAGGATGAAAGCTATTTCCATGATCTCGGGGGCCAGGAGGCAGGAAGCTGGCACTGCAGGCACGCCCTGCACACAAGTCTGCAGTGCCCCTCAGCGGAGGACTGGCCGTGTGACACAAACACCACCAGGCACACCCCTCTCCATCCCTCGCCCTGTCTTGACACCTTCTCTTCCCAGTCTTACCAGAGACCACACTGCCTGTCAATGGAATGGCCGCCATGGCAGTGGCCTGGACAAATCCTGGTCCCACCACTGTGTCCCTGCATAGGACTCCCAGGGCCCCAGGTGGGGACACTGACCTGGCACGTGGTGATGATGGAGGAAGGCTGCTGGGCAGGGCATGTCTGGCCCCGGGCAGACCTCTGCTGCCCTCCTCTGCTCCCAACACCTGGGCAAAGAAGAGACTGGGACACATGCAAGGGCCACATGTCCCCAGCCAGGCAGCTGGGGCCAGCAGCTGAGATACCCTGGCAACTCATCTGGCTGCTGTTGGAATCTGCTGCTCCCGCTATGCTGTTATTTGGATTATTCCCTGCTGATACATTAAGCCAATCTAATATCAATTTCATATAAAACAATGTGTTTTCAGATACTAAGACTTTTTGTCTCAAATAGTGTTTAAAGCTCAGTCTACAGGTGGACTTCAATATAATTTTTAGTTAGTATGCTTTGACATTTTCAATAACTCATGAAATATATTAGTTTATCTTCAAACTGGTTCCTCCTAACCCAACACCTGTCTAGAAGCCATGAAGGAAGAGGAGATGGAGGGCTGCAGCGATCTCCCCTGAGCCAGAGACTGAGTGCACTGACCCCAACTCTCTGAAACAAACCGGCTGCAGCCAGCACTTCATCCACCGCAGCCCACACACAGGGCAGAGCAAGCCCCAAGAGCCTTCCAGGGTGTGGGCAGACACAGCTCCCCATCCTGCACAGTGGAGACACGGTCAAGGATCGACGTGGGTGCACAGACGCCCACTCGATGCCACCCTTGTCGGACAGGTGGCAACCTGACTCTACTTCAGGCTCAGAACTGTGCCCCATGCCTGCCGTTGCAAGGAAGCTTACCTGGCCAGAACCAAGGACAGAGGCGTGGTGGGCACAGGAGCCTCTGGCTGAGACTGGTGGCTTCCAGGAGGCACGCGCGCACGTGAGTGACCACACATCACAGCAGTCAGTGAGGCTCGGAGCTGGAGTGCCAAAAGACAACCAAGTGCATCACACTTGACCCTGCAGCTCCCAATAGCACCGTCACATGGCCACCCGGCTACATCTCAGCCTGCACCCTAGTCAGGGGCCGGCCGTCCCAGAACTCAGTCTGCTGCTCATTCTGACCGACTTCGCCACACTAGATGGTGCCTCTTGTCCACGACCAGGTGAGGAAAGGTCCACAGAACTGGCTCACACTGAGCCTCCAGGGAGGGCTGTCAGGACCTCTAGCACACAGGAGGCAGGTGGGGCCCAGCCAATGTTCCCGTCCTCGCTGGTCCCCAGGGCCTCATCCATATCACATGCTGGGCTTTTCACAGTCTCCTGTGAAGCTGCCGATGCGTAACCAACCACCCTAGACTGGCAGTTGAGGGAAGAGCTCCTTGTCTGCCACACCTGAGAGGGGCTTTTCCTGGGCTGCGGGCTCCTGTTGGCACAGTCGGGGCACACCTGGAGGGCTCAGCTGGCTCGACTCACATGTACAGCCTTTGGCAGTCTCTCTCTCTACAGAATCCTCTCAGATGGCTGGCCCAGGCATCCCTGGTGGCCACATCTGGTGGCCTTGAGCAGATCAAGTCAGTACCATTTCTGGCCCCTTCTATACATCAAGGCACATCCGAAGGCCAGACTAGATTCAGGAGACCAGGAATTAGACCTCGTCTTCATGGAAAGGGTTGCAAAGAATGCAGTTTCCACCTCACCTCCTACCACGAAGCTGGACGTGGGTACCTCCACATTTGGAGATTCCAAAGTGAGGGGCCTGACAACATTCTGGAAGTTCAAGTATCAGAATCAACTGTCATAAAGAATGTTCCCCTGGCAAGGCTGGAGCATGGCCTGGATCAGACAAGGCTGTGAAGTCCTCCCATGAGGTGGTGTCATCCTGACTTGTGCACCACCCTGAGCTGGACACAAACCCACGGCCCCACCTCGCCTCATGCCCACTGCCTGGCCTCAGCCACTCTTTGGAAATAACACTGTGTCCAAGCACAGCTAACCATGTTTTGGGGTGTGGGGGTCACTGCAAAGTGGACGATTTAAAACCATGTGCCACCTTCAGTCCTTGCCTCTGAGACTGTGTGGACCCTATTCATTACTTGTTATCTAAAGCGGACAAGCCATGGAGGAGCCAGATGCCCTGAGTTTGTGCATGTCCACTTCCACTCGTCTTTCACCTCTTCCCCATGATGGCCATCCTGCTCCAGAGCAGAACAAAGGTCAGCTCTTCTCACCAGGAGGTAACCCTGGGCAGGTGTCACTCAGGATCAACCTTCAATCTGATCTCAACACACTTCCCTAGGGGCTCAATCCTGGCTTCCAGGCAAAACCCAACCAAGAAGCAGGATCTTGTTGCTAAGTTGTCATTCTCACATCCATCCCCCTGAGATCAGATGCCATTTGGAATAATAAAAGGGTCACATAAGGCCTCCACTCTGCTTTGGTGATGAAGATGTCCAGGCTGAGATTGGCAATCAGCCATATCATTGATATGGACCTTAAGTCTTTGTTACTGATTTTATATCCAATTGAGTGCAAGCACACCTTGTCTCACATCAGAAAGAATTTAAGGGTGCTTACAAAATAAGTGGGTGAGAAAATTGGGGCAAAGAGGAAAAAGAAAGGAGAAGATATAACATGAAGCAGAACTTGGTTAATAATCACCAAAACTTAAGCTGTGGGACAGGCGGATGGACAGTGAGTTCGCAGACGGAGAGAGTGGTGGGTAGATGCAGAGGTGTCACAAAGCCACTGCACGTTTCTGCTGGTTTTTTCCAGCAGTTGATGGTTGCGTCATCAGTCACATGACTCTGGAATTCCAGGGGAGTGGTGGGCTGTGCAGCACACCACAGATCCTCTTCAACACCCTAAGCCCACAGTGAGTTTCCTAAGATACTCCTGGTGATGTCAAGAAGCAGCACCAGATGGGCACTGGACGAGGAAGGCTGGGAACAGTCTCCACGGCAGGGCTCAGCCTGAGCTCTCAACTGAGGAGTAAATCTCAGAGCATTTGATACAAGGACTCCCTGGGACAAGTCTCTCTCTCTGTTTTCTGTCCCCAGAGCTTTTGAAAACATGCAGTAACATGAACTTGGAGGTCCTCATAGGTACCAAGAGCACATTCTGTGTTGTTAGTTAAAGGCAAAATCCTAGGTTAGAATTCAGTCACTCTGGGGTTCTGAAGGTTGAGGACACATAGGAATCCACTCACCCTGAATTCTCCAGAGCATGAACCTGCAGACCAAGCCAAATGCCCACAGCACACAGGCTGGCCACCAGCTCTTGCTGGCATGTCCTGAGACTTGAGTCAAGCTCCAGGTTTGGTTGTGAAGCTGCTGCAATGCCCAGCCTAAGCCATGCAACTTCTTCACATCAAGCTGGCACAAACCACAAACCTGAGTAAAACATGCAGCCGCCTGCGGTTGGGTGTCGGGCTGCTGGCTGGAACTGCGCCAGGGCACAGGTGACCCAGCCTGCATGCTGGCAGCACTTCCACGGGCTGCACATCTTTCTGCTCAGCACAGAGATGCCATCTAAGCTGGAAGTGGGCCCTCAGGGCTAAGAATAAGCCACACAGAAAAGAACAATTTTGGTCTTAAAACTATTGGTCCATAACCTTTCATTCTGGTAGTAATTACATAGCATGACCAGTTTTCTAATAAAGTCATTTCAGTTTATGAAAAATAAAGCCCTTCTGAGCATATGTAATATTTGTTTTTCTATCTTTGTTGGTGGCCAGGGAGAGAAAGCAAGAAAGAGGCCTTTTGCTCACCGGCTGCAAGTGACACTGCCATCAGAGACAGCCAGAGGGAAGGACCCCATGGCTCGAGCCCTTGCTTTCATTCCCCCTGACCCAAAAGCCCCTCGTCTTGCCTGGCTGGTGAATCAGCGTGTGGCGCCGCTCTACACACACAACCTTGATTCTTTGTGGAAAGAGAAAAGTCTACAAATAATTTCAGTATCTGGGTAAAAAGAAATTTACTTGAGAAATATTTGGTCTTTCAAAGAAGTGAAATCTGACTTCAGCCCAGTGAGCTGAAGTGCCATCACCTGACATGTGGCCAGCATAGACCTTCCCAGGGTGGGACCTGTGTATATGATCGCCTTCCCAGCCTTGCCCCCCATGTGTGTGGCTCTGGGATCCTGGGCCGCAGAGGCCAGCCAGCTGCCCCTGCACGCACACCACATCAGCTCCTCATCCTGCACCATTTTGACTGGCAAGTCACATATGGATAATGAAGGACTTAGTAAGGGTCTTCACAGAGTCACAGACCGACAGAGTGAGAAACCCCCATTGGAGTCCCAGCAAAACAGTCACAAGGTATATGCAGTGGGTGCCCTGGGTCTCTCCTCATGCCAGGTGGGTGCCACCACCGTCATGTGTGGTGCCTGCAGTCAGGAACCGCCACAGGAATGCCAGGGAACATGCACTGCTGGGCCAGAGCTCACTGGTGACCCCAGGAGACAGTGCCTCCCTGCAGACCTCTGTGAATACCTGCCAGTCGGCTAAAATAAACAGAAGCACCTTTCCCTCCCACGTGGCCTCTCTGCACAGTGCCTCCTACCCAGTGGTGAGCCACACCCCTGTCCACAGCCTGGGAGAGCAGCAAGCTCACCCACTGACCCTCCTGGACTTGTTTGCCAAGAAATGAAAAGCCCTGGAAAACCTTTGGTTCACAAGAAATCCAGGGGCCTCAGAACCACTAAATGCAACCCCTGCCACTGCTTCAAGGATTGCCCCACCTTCTTGAGCTGGCTATGTGAACCGCCCAGGAGGTCTGTGTCACCAGCCCTCCTGCTGCTAAGGGTGGATGGGCTGATCAGGCCTGCCCCGAGGCCTCACAGAGCCTGTGGGATGGTCTGTGTGCACTCAACATCCACACACGCAACAGGACGCCTGCCGACCTATGAGGTGTTGCAAAATGCAGCAAATATCGCCAACAGTGACTTCAGTCAAGGGGTCCTTTAGCTATGGCTCCAGAAAGCATCGTGCACCGTGGAGAGGGCCCAGTCCCCAGCAGCCACCTAGGGAAGTACCCTGGAAAGGCTGCACCTGGCAAAGGCAGGATGTGGCCCTAGCACATAGCTCAAGAGAGCGGGCATGGCAAGGACACTGCCCGCCTGTGCAGCATAGTGAGCTCCAAACAGACCCTGGCAGACCCTGAAAGCAGAAAATTCAAACCCCAGAAACCAGCAAACCCAAACCAGGGGCCTGTCCTCCCTCCCTGACCTGGCCCAGGGAGTTATTATTCAACATTGACCAGCATCCACCTGGCTGGACCCAACGCCTGGGATGGGGTGCTCAAGTCTCAGGTAAGCCCACCAGGTGTGTGCAAACGAGCAACAAGCAGGCGCGAAACACCAACACTCTTCACCCACTTTCATGAACACAGTGCTGCATAGTCCCCTGGCATTCACTGCCAACCAGAAACCCAGCGCACCTCAGAACTCAAGTGCCGCCCCCACGCCTCACCTTTTTGAGGTCTCACGGTCAGGTGTCTATCGTCAGTCTGGGAGGACAGAATGGTGATCCACTGCATGATCAGCTCATTCCTAGAACGTCTCATTCTTGGCTGGGGACAGGCCCTCTCCAGGTGGACACACAGTAAATGCTGTGAGGCCACTAAGCTGCCATCAGAGCAGCCTGAATGGAAGGATTTAGGGGTCACCACCATGCCTCCACATGGTTCCCCCACAACAGGCGATTCTGAAGCAAACTCCATGGGTAACCAACACAGGGAAGTCAGGACCTCTCAGAACAAAACAGTCCACGCTGTTTCCCGTGTAGATCCCCTTGCTGGGGACACATGCTCACAGTCTACCACTGCCCTTCACGCACAGTTGCACTGGTATGTACCACACCTTCTTCATACCTAAGGTGCACACACCCCATGAAAGCCCGCAAGCAGAGATCGATCAAATTTGGTGCTGTATTCTGCACCAAGGGGCCAAGGTTCCTTCCCAGCAAGGTGGAGAGGGAAAGCAAGGAAGTGACTGCAGGAGCCACAGGGGCCTGGAGGGAAACGGCCTGAAAGCAGACGGGCACAGTCTGGGAAGTAGCCAGGGCCCAGGATGTGCAAGGGAACCGCTGCCCACAGATGCCTCTGGATGCATGTGGAACTGGCTGTGCATGCAGACTACCTGGAGTGCACCAAGACCCGTCAGCCATGCTGGACACAGGAGAGACCTGTGAGGAACAAGGGCTCAGGCCGCAGCGCCCAGGCCCCCCAGTGGCAACCCTCTCATAGCCACTGCCCAGAGTGTCTGGAGACAGGCCAGTGACACTTCCCATCTGCACCCAACGCTAGTAATGGTTGGCACTGGGTTCAACCAAAGACAGCAACCAGAATCCCAAACACCAGCAAAGCCCAGCTGCCCAGGAGCCACGCCACCTGGACGGCCCAGCTCCAGGGCCCTTCCCACACTCCCAGCGTTATGGCTGGGCTTTCAGCCATGCTCAAGACCCGAGGCACGATAAGAGCCAATGAGATGTAACCAGAAGAAGAAAGGCAGAGTGCTGGGCACAAAGGCTGAATCAAACCTGGCCTCATGCACACCAGGCAAGCGCACCACCTCTGAGCCACACTAAACCCTCAGCCTTGTTTCTGAGGGTCTGAGCTCAGGTCTGTGCTTCTAAGAAAGGGGCAGACTCTGGCCATGCTCCTCCCTCCATAGAGAAGCATGACCCTGCCCGTCCTCAGTTCTCCTGAGAGCAGATTGTCTTTCAAAAGCAGCCATGTTTAATTCAGGACACATACTATATATAAAGCTAAGGGCTTACACAGCACTTCTAAAATAAGTAAGAATCAAACAAGAAGATAGAAACGACGACTCATCTAGAAGTTGATCTTTTTTTAAATTGTAGTAAATGCACATAACATAAAATCTACCATATTAGCCACTCTGAAGGGCACAGTTTGGAGGCATTAGGCACAGTCACGTTGTCACGCAGCTATCATCACCACCCAGCTGCAGAACTTTTTGATCTCCTTAACCAACTGTGAAAGCTCTTCTGTGAAACCAGGAGGGCAGAACACACTGCTCCCCTTCCTGAGGACCTTTACGTGCCACTGAGATACAGAGAGCAATCAAGTGTTCCCAGCAACATCCTCTGTGACCCTGCAGCCTTGGACACCTCAACCCCCATCGGATGGTAAAAATGGAAGCTCCGAGTCCATCTATCCACTGAAGAGTAATAACTCACCCCAGAACCACTCCTTCCCATGCACACGGAACCTCAGGTCCCCCACAACCTACTGCAGATGGAGCACACCATGGCACAAGAGCATGTCCAGGAAATGGCCCTGGCAGTGTCCCGGTCAAGCCCCAGTAGAGGTGGCCTCACTGCCTAGGGGCTGAGGCAACAAAGCACCTCAAGGTGGTGATACCTTCCACACCAACCTGAAGTGCTGCACTTGACAATCTCAAAATGCAGAGAACTCACTGCAATACTTAAAAGTCCACCTAGGTCCTCCCAGGACCATGCTTAGCTGTTAACATGGTTCACATGCATCTCAAAATCAGAGCAGTGGCTGGAGATGTGAACTGATCTGGAAGCAGATTCCTTCCTAAGCTTGTGAGACGCACTGTTGGTGGTGGCAGGGTTTGCAGCCATCTTTGGTCCTTCGCATGTGACGCACTCATGTTTTCACCGCTGATAAAGACTTTCAGCGAATAAACAGGCTCAAAAAATACCCAAACACATTCTAAACCTGCTTCTTCATAAGCAGGAAATATGCTCAAATTCATAGCCAAGATGTTTCAGTGGCTGAAAACCAAACTTGAACAGTTCCATGAATGTTTTGAAAAAGTATGTGGTCAGTAGCATAATCCGCCCAGTTCCTAAGTAAAAGATGAAGCCCGGCTTCCCTGTAACACTTTACACAAGATGCATAACATTAACTGTGCCTGTGAGTCCCTCAGTGACGGCGCTTGCCAGCCAGCTGGGCAGAACACCATTCACACCACGGTACAGGAAATCCAGCTGACCAACACCAAACCGTGCATCATGGTCAATTTTGTTACACCAGAAAACAGTAAGGAGAGGTGAGTAGACCTGTTTCCTACCAAGAGCAACACCCCAGCACATGCTGACCTGCCAGAACCGGCCCTTCCCAGCAAGGGGGAGACACGCCCCAGCTGTCCTCACACTGCAATGCCTTTGATGAAAACAACTCACACTAGAAGCTCCAGGCAAACGAGCAACCAAAACACTATCCTCAGGATAATGCCCCACGCCAATTCAATCTCCTCCTTACCAAGGAAGCAACAGAGTTCCAAAGGGGTTTTTTGTACCCTCTATCCTCGTTTTGTCTCCTCAGGAGCAATGAGCACACCTCGCTGACTCGCGGCCAGTGCCTGTCCACAGTGGGGGCTGCACAGACATGGGCACTCCTACTCCAGGACGCCTGCTGGCTTGACCAAGACCCAGGGGCAACCTGCAGCCAGCTCCTACCCTGGCCGAGGAAGGGCCCTGTGCCAGTGGGCTCCAAACACACCCACACAAGCCAACAGTGGGTTTCTTAGCAAGTAAGTACAATGAGCACAGGAACCAGCTGTGAAACCAAGGTTTCCACTTTACCAGACACCAGCTTCCCTTGGAAATCGAAGGCAGCAGTCTGCCAAGCCCTGTGCCAGCAGACAGACCTCTGAGCTCAGCTTGGAACCTACTGCACAACCAAACAGTTTGGTTTTGTTCAGTTAACATATCATTTTGCACTAAAAGCCCACGACACCCAGGTCAGGCATCACGCTTCTGCACACTGCCGCAGACATGCAGCCCGTGGCCCCAAATCAGAAGAACAATGGGTACCTGTGTTCCTGTCTGGTAGCACACAGCAATGCTTCTGCAGGATGCCGGGCAGAACCTGTTTCAAAACAAATAAATAAAATGCATTTGGTTATTATTCGGGCAGAGGGAGGCATCTCATTAACAGTCGTGAGTGTTTTTCTAATAAGGCTGTTCAGCGTCGCACTGGGTTCGCTCGCCCAGCACAGTCTGGCAGGTTGACTGGAACGGATCCTGCTGACAACATACACTTTCTATCAGAAAAACTGCTCGGGTAGTGAGGCCTGCACACATGCCCGCAGGTGACACGGCCATTCAGGGACACGCTCCTGAATGCGTCCTGAGAGATGGTGAAATGCCGAAGGGGCTGTTGCCAGAAGGTAAGTGGGCCCGACAATTTTTGTGATGGCTTTTAAAATATTAGATGCAATTAGAGCCTGAAAGTGGTGTCTTGCTGGGACCTCATGTCAGGTCTTTGAGGATCTGAGCCCAGGCGCTTTCATCAGGAACGAATCAGTGTGAAGAGAAAGGCTGCATCCACACCCGCAGCTGGGCAGGGGCAGGCAAGCACAGTAAGAACAGGAAATGTTTCCCAAGAAAGCCCCACAAGGCAAAGCCAGCACAGAGCACCAGCTGCAAAAATCCACGGCACAAGAGGTCCTGGCAGAAATCCATCATGGTGCTTCCTAAAGGGCATCAGAGCCGAGCTGAACCTCCATCTCATGTGCACAGGCAATGAGGCAGCAGCACCCTCAGCCCCAGAGGAGCCACAGGAGTCCCCAGGAGGCTGAGAGGACCTACCACACAGCCATGCCCGCCAGGCAGAGGACCCGCGGGAACCCAAAGAAGTAAGTCCTGACAGGAGCCCTCGACCAGCTCAGCCTGGCCCAGGGAAGGGAAGGGCCCCCAGACTCCATGAAGGAAAACACAGGGTCTTCTCCTCCATCCCTCTCTGGCTCTCCCATTCTAAAAAAAAGAACAATCCTCTCCTAAATGTTATAGTCCAACACAAGATGGCATTGCCAGTTTTCAACTTGGACTAACCCTAACAGACAGAAAGTAAAATAAACAATGATCAAATTAGTAATCAGAAGTGTCATGCAAAACAGAGTCACAGTTCAGAAACCCTGGCTTGGTGGGATGTGAGGTGAGCACCTGCAAGACCCTCCGTCTTCAGGCCTCTGAAGCATGAGGACAGCAGCAGAGTGGATGTCCCATGGCTGGTGTGGGGCCTTCCCCTGGCTCTGGCGGCTCTGGACCCCTGCGCTCCCTCCACACCCAGGATAAGTGTGCACTCACCCTCTCTCTCCTCCCCCTCCCCTTCATACACACACCTGAAAACCAGGCACCTCAGACCTCGTGGCCCGGCCCTCCTACTCCACGGCAGGGCTCTGCACATCCCATTCCTGGCACATTCCAAAGGGCCAGCGAGCCAACGCTAGGCCCAGGAGCCAGTCGCCCTCAGAAGACAAGTGCCCTGTCCAGAGAACCCTGCTCTGGCAGCACTCTGCTGGCTCCCAGAGGGGACAGTGCTGACTGGCCAAGCGCAGCCACCCCAGCAGAAGCACCCAGGAGGCTGCTCCAGGTCCACGTTTCTGAAGAAGGAACTCAGTGTCTCTCCCACACCCTGACGCTAGTCCTCAGCCCCAGCCTCAGCGCAGGCCCCACAGAGCACACACAGGATGCAGAACACACACCACCCGCCCTTCTGCTCCACCCTGATGTGGGTACAGCTGTCTCCAGGTGGAAATTAAGTGGGAGTGACAAGGTGGCCACGGACTGACCACAGGTCATCGTGGGTGTGTGGGTGGGCGTGAGGGCCTCCGGAGATGCCGCACTGGCTATCCACTGCAGCCCAGCACCGCCACCTGTCCTCCCAGCCAACTCCCTCCTCAGTGTGGCAGTCTAAGTGCTGGCCAGGACCCCGTGAACCAGGGTTCTACCAACCCACAGACCTGGAGAGAGGGACGTGGGGCAGGAAAGACCCCCACCATGCTGGATGAGGACCCTGGAGGCAATGGCCTCACTCAGCGAGCCCTCTCCACAGTGGTCTGAAGGAACAACACCTCCCCCACCATCTGAAGGGAGTCCACCTGCTGGGCTGTGTCCTGGGCCACACGTGTGGGGAGGACAGCTGGAGGACAGCCAGCCAGCTCATCAACATGTCCTTCTCCTGTAGGAGCAGCGTGAGGATAAGCCAGATGCCTGATGGCAGGGACTCCTCCTGTTCCAGCTCCTGGCCTCCCCTCACCTGCCCCAGCGCTACCAGCCAACAAAGCTACACAGCCCCAGGCTCTCTGCACAGGGTCTCTCCGAGGACACTGCCTCCCTTCCACTACCAGAAATCCCTTCCGAACACACAAGGAGCTTTTGATTCAACTCCACACAGCAAAACCAAACGATGAAGAGAAATCACTAACAGTCCATGACAGAATTCACCTTGAGGCTCCTGAAGACAGGAATGGTGCTTCTGTCTAATCTTGACGACTTCCTGCTAGCCACGGTTACGGGAAGACACGTGTCCAACCTCAGCGTCTCGGCCTTGGAAGACACTGAGCACACTCGCTCCTCAGCCAGGCTGGAAGGAGCCAGGCAGGGCCCACAGGGTGGCTTCTCCCTCTCTGAAGGGCTTCCAGGAGACGGCAAGGGAGAATGAAATCATCCTGCTACCCAAGACTAGCACAAGTGTAATTCCACGCAGCTCGCCCCTTCTGCAGGGCTACCTGCCAGGAGTAACCGGAAACACAGCGCCTTACGCGCCCCCAGCTGGGGTTGCATGGAGCCTGTGCTGCCTGAGGACTCACACCGGCCACCTGGAAACGCTGGTTCCAGTCCCCCTACACTTTAAATCCCGACACGTTTCTATGGTGCCCTGCCAAGCAGGGATCACCTTCTCTGACCAAAGGTAGGATCAGGAGGGCTGAAACACAATCCCCTAGGTTGGTCTCTACTTGTGTAACATGGCAGTCACCAGCTGAGCACCCTGCGCACATTTAAATTCATGAGAATCACTGAAATTCAAAACTCAGATGCCCACTGGCCCTGGTTGCACTTGCTCTCATGACCAGGGTGCCCAGGGCTGCCGTGTGGGAGGGTATGGACACCTAGCACTGCACACATTCCAGAGAGAACAGAGGCCAGGGGCAGGGCAGGGTGCTCACCCCAGACAGTGCTGAGACAGAAAGCTAGACCACCCGCAGCCAGCGAGGAGGAGAGGAAGAAGAGAGGACTGGGAAAGCACGCTTCTGACCCCAGCTGGCCCCAGCCACAGGACGGTTCCTTAACAGCCCACAGACACGAACAACCACAAAGGCACTGCCCTTGCACCAGCAGACCCTTGCCCCACCCTGTGCCCGTTAAGGCTTAGAAATCGCTTTTCTCCAGATCTGCTGAAAATGACAAAATAGAGTTGATTGGCTCCCTTTCTAAATCCTATGTCCCACCTACAGGGATAGAATAAGCCCATAAAAATCCCTGGACATCAGACACCTGTGGGCCCCACTCCCGGGGACCCTTCCCTCTTTGGGAGCCTTCTTTCTATTATTTAGTAAATCCTGTCACTTTGCTCTCACTCTTGTGTCTGAGGATTTCATTCTTTAAATTCATAAGACAAAGAATGCAACCCCATGCTCTGTGTCACAGCACCCCCTTTGCTGACCTCAATCCTGTCCTCCCCCAAGTCCTCGGTGACTGTGCCTGTGGACTCCAGCTCTCCTCCACACCCCTCACGACAGCTTCGCAGTCTGCCCCTGGGCCCTGGCCCTCCCTCCTACCCCTCCTCTGGGACAGGGGGCATCTGGAGTGACGAAGTGTGCAGTTCGCTGCTGTGAGGCTCACGTGAGCTGAGAGCCCTACTGCGGGACCCGTCCCCAGTGGCTGCCATGATGAGGCACCACAAACAGGGTGATTCAGCAACACAAGTGTCCTGCTCTGCAGTCCAGGGTGTGGGCAGGGCTCTGTGCCCATGGCAGGCTCCAGGGGAAGATCCCTCCTGCCTCTTCCAGTCCCTGGGGGCCCAGGCATTCGCTGGCTTGTGCCACATCACTCTGCTTGTTGTCTCCACGTGGCCTTCTCCGGGCGCCTGTCCGCAGGGTCTTCCCTAATATGCACAGGTGCCCAAGCTTCCCTTCCTAGGGGGACACAAGTCCTGTTATACTGGAGCCCACCCCAGTGACCTTATCCTAGTTGGTTTGCTCTGCCGGGACCCATCTCCAAATCAGAGCAGCACCTCCCAGCATCCCAGCACATATTTTGGGGGGACATAATTCAACCCATAACATGACAAAGCTTAGCATTAGGGAGTTCAAGTCAGCTGGTGTCATCCTTAACTGCTGCTCATTAGCAGGTCTCTAAGACCCCTGAGCCTCAGCTGCTCCATCCACAAAATGGGAGGACATACCAGCTGCAGCTGGTGAGAACCACAGCAGTGAGGGTACACTGTGATGGGTGCCATGAGTGAGCAGCGGCCGCTGCACCTCACCACACTGACAACCA
>PVHX01013721.1:0-53487 GCA_004024805.1 Geosciurus inauris
GGGGGCAGTCATAGGAATTAAATTTCACACACATGCACGCGCGCGCACACACATTTTTTAAACAGGGTTTGCTATGTTGCCTTGGCTACTATCAATTTGTAGTCTTCCTGCCTCAGCCTCCCAAGTAGCCAGGATTATAGATGCAAGCCACTACACCCACCTAACCCCAATATTTTAACTTACCATATTAGATAGCCCACATATACACGAAGGGCTGGCTTGCTGGACCTACGGTTTCACTTGCTCCACAAAACACCTTATGGCCAGATGTAGCTTCATCTGGAAATAGGGTCTGGACTAGTCTATCCTGAATCCCAGGATACCAGGCCATTCAGCTCCCAGACCCTGCTGGTCCCCAAATACAGAGCAACATTCTTCTGATGTTTTCTTTGATGCTGCTGCTTAGGTAACTAAAAATGCTAATTACTCCCAGGGAGATCTGTAAACTCAACACAAGGCAAAGCACTGAAGGAATAGTTTCCCCCTATTGTGACCTGGCTAACTACCCCCTGCTTAAAGAAACCTAATTCTCTCAAGCAGAGCAAATATTAAATCAATGCTGCCAGATATTCATTCAATCTTGATTGAGGAGAAAAGAAAGGGAAGCTCCCTAGGTGGTAATCAACACCTTGAAGTGTTTTTCCTCAGCTTTCCAGAGTGAGAAGACAGCAGGGCCATCCCCCTCAGCACCCAGGCTGTGTGTCTGCACTGCTGTGGCCAGCTCCTACCCTGGGTCCCCTGGGAGCTGGGAGGGGAAGTAGGAAAGAGGCTCAGAAGATAATTCCGTGGGTCTTTGCCATGGGGGCAATAAGGAACGTGGTGCTTAAGGTGCTGGGATGCTCTAAGTGGACACCCTAGAGAAATTCAGCGGAAGCCAATCCAATGGGAAGGGGGCCAGGCCTTATTTCTTTATTGACTCCCTGGGGGACTTGTTTAGTCCCACCAGAGCCTTTGCTTACCCAGGCCCACAGATCCTATCTGCAACCCCCTAATCCACAAAGCTTTGGCCACTGAGTTTTGTAAGGCATGTGATAGCAAAGCTTTGCCTGATTTGAGCTGCTGAGGCCATTTGAAGTCCTTATTCATCCTGCTCTTGTAATAGTCTGACATCAGGCTGCTGAAATTTTAGTTCATTTGGTAACAAGGTGCTACTCTGAACCCCCAAGGAAGTATTGAGTGACCTTTCTAAAGATTGCCAAAAAGATGAGTTCCAAACACATCTGGTCCCAAGGATCCAATAAGGAATTGCGATGTATACCCTCAAGGTTAAACGTTATGAACTGAATTGTGTGCCCCCTCCATGCATAAGTGGAAGCCCAAACCCCATGTGACTACAATACAATACAGCATTTAAAGGAATGATCAAGATCAAATGAAGTCAATGAGATGGCGGAGGTGGCTGATCCTACAGCACTGGTGTCCTTGTAAAAAAGAGGAAAGATACCAGGGCTTTCTCCCTTTCTCTGTCATGTGAGGACACAGTCAGCAGGTACAAGATAAGAAGAGGGCTTTCTTTAGAACCTGATCATGCTAGCACCTCCATCTCAGACTTCAAGTCTCCAGAACTGTGAGAAAACACCTTTCTGTTGTTCAAGCCACCCAGTCTGTGGTATTTTGTTATGGCAGTTTGAGCTGACAAATACAGATTCTGATACCAAGAAGTGGGGTACTGCTGTATCAACTACCTAAAAACATGTAAGTGGGTAATGGGTAGAGGCTTGAAAAGTTTTAAGGTACATGCTGCAAAATGCCTTGATTACCATGAAAAGAAGGTTGGTATAAATATGGATGTTCAAGATCACTCTTATAAAATCTCAGAAAGAAATGAGGAGTATATAGTTGGAAACTGGAGGGAAGGCAATCCTCATTAAAGAGAGACAAAGAACTTGGCTGAACTATGTTTTGTTTTTGGCAGCCTGAGCAAGCTGATACATGCTGCTGTGTTTTTCTGCCAGACTTGGGCCACCACCAACTGGGAGCTTTTACTAAAGAACCTAATCTTGCTAGGAACATCCCTTCTTGAAACTTGGTGACTTACTTTGGACTCATGAATGAACTTCTTTTGCATTATGTAAATGTGTCCTTTTCTTTTTTTGAGTACAGGGGGATTGACCCCAGAGGCACTTAACTACTGAGCCACATCTCCAGCCCTTTCTAATATTTTATTTAGAAACAGTGCCTTACTAAGTTGTTTAAGGCCTTGCTAAGTTGCGGAGGCTGAATGTGAACTTGCAATCTGCCTCCACCTTCCAAGCGGCTGGAATTATAGGTGTGTACCATCACACCCGGCACAAATGTCTCATTTTATGTCTTACCGCAAATGAATAAAATTCCCTCTGGTATCTAATACCTGTTTTGTTTTTTTTTTTTTTTTTTTTGGTACCGGGGATTGAACCCAGGGGCACTCGACCACTGAGCCACATCCCCAGCCCTGTTTTGTGTTTTATGTAGAGACAGGGTCTCACTGAGTTGCTTAGCGCCTCGCTGTTGCTGAGGCTGGCTTTGAACTCGCGATCCTCCTGTCTCAGCCTCCCTAAGTGCTGGGATTACAGGCGTGAGCCACCGCGCCCGGCCTAATACCTGTTTCGGAGCCCCTTTAGCTCCATTGCACCAACTCCACAACTCTATGTGCATTTTGCAGGTGTGCAAAGATTCTGGGGGCTTAAGCCCTTGTCACACTGATTCCAAAACCCTGCAACTATAGGCATGAGAAAACTAGAAAAGTCTAGAAACAATAGGAAAATTCAATTCTGTCACAGATTACAAAGACAATATATGAAAATTGTTAGTTTTAATATTATAACAGTTTGAAAAATATAATGGAAAACAATATTCCTATTTACAATAGAAATTTTTAAAAACTTAAAGCTTTGTTAATATTGATATATCAAAATTTCAACATATCAGTATTCAATAAGAAATAGATTTATATATACAAATATAAACTGATAACCAATAAGAAACATGCATGAAGAAGATAACTTGAGAACTACTGATAAGAAAAAATATTGATTTTTGGTATAATAATGGTATTATGGTTATATTTAAGAAATAACCTGCCAGGTGTGGTAGCACACACCTGTAATCCCAGGAACAAAGAAAGGAAGGAAGGATCTTCATCATTTCTACATAGTAAAACATTTACAGATGAAATAGGATGTCTGGGATTTGTTTGATGGTACAAACAAATGGGTACAGATGACAGAAGCAGGGCCAGAAACTGATGAGGTCAGGGCTGTTTGAAGGATACAGCAAGGTTCATTTTACTGTTCTTGCTACCTTTGCATATGTTCTCAATTCGCTATATTACAAAGTTTTTAATATTCTATTGAGGAACCAGAAAAAAAATTTCAAATTAAGAGAAAGGTCTAGCTTGCTTTTAGATTAAAAGGTTCAGTGATTTTTTTCCCCTCCAAATTAATCCATAAATTCAATGTGAACCCAATTAAAATGCCAACAAGGAGTACTTTTAGAAAATTCCTCTGGAAAAAGAAACATATAATGGCCAGGAAAATTATGAAAGAGAAGGAGGTTGCGGGGCATTGGGCAGAGAAAGCCTATTCTTACAAGCATGAAAAGCTTATTATGAAGCTACAATAATAAAGGACTTTAGTAACAGAGAACAAATAGGGTAATGGTACAAAATAAAATTCTAGAAAAAAAGCTCAAGTGCCCACTACATGTTCGGGTCTATTCAAGATGTTCCATAATTGGGCAACTAACAAAATGGACAAAAATTCTAACCCTTAAATTAGCAAGCTTCCAAAATCCATAAAGTGTGAATTGTTGACAGCACAAAGAGAGACAATAAGTATAAGGAGGGTGACATTTGAGTTGAGACCTTAGGAACAGGGCACCACAAAGGTGATCCAGGTAAGAGCTTTCCAGGCAAAAGGAAAAGCACCAACCAAGACCCCCAGGTTGGAAGGAGCTGTGTGCACGAGGGAAGGTGGTCACAGATGACAGAGAGGAAGCTAGGAAGGCAGGTGAGGGCGCGGCTGTGTAAGCCTCACCAGGACCGGAGTGGATTTTTTTCCAATTGAGATGGAAAAAACATTCAAGGGCTTTAGTCTGTACAGCTGTGTATCTGTTAAGTGTTTTTGAAAAATGACTCTAGTTACAAAAAAGAAAGGGGGTTCCATGGAGACAAGAATAGAAATGCAATTCCAGTTTCCCCCGTGATATGGTTTGAAGATGTCCTCCCAAGTTCATGTGTTGAAAACTTGATCCCCAAGTTTACACGTTGAGAGTATTTGGAAGAGGAGCCTTGGGAGGTAATTAGGGCTATATGAGGTCTGAGGGTGGGGCCTCCGTGATGGGATTAGCAGTTTAGAAGATGAAAAAAGGCCTGGGTTTGCTCGCTCCTGCTCTCTTGCCATGTGGTGTCTTCTGCCGCCATGTTACGACGCAGTCAGAAGGCCTTCGCCTGAGGCAGATCCCCAGTCTTAGACTTCCCAGCCTCCAGATCTGTGAGAACTCAATTTGTTTTTATTTTAATTTTTTTACAAATTACCCAGTCTCAGGTATTCTGTTGTACCAATACAAAAGAAACTAAAGACACTCTGCAATGGTTCATCCAAGAAACTAAAGACACTCTGCAATGGTTCATGATGCTGGTGTCATGGAGGAGGATGTGATGATAATGTTGGCAAGTCTGATGTGGCCTATGGCTTTGACAGAGTTTCAGTTTGCTGGTTGGTTAGATGTGAAAGGAGAAAAAGAAAGGAATCAAGGATAGCTCCTGGTGCTTTGGTCTGAGTAACTGGGTAGATGAGATGGCACCATTAACTGAGAAAGAGAAGATAAGAACAGGTTTGTCAGTGGGGGTAATAAACCAAAGACTCACTCATATCCATCTATCACTGGAGACACCTATCTGAGTACAGCTGTCAGCAGGCAGCTGCCTGCTACGTAATGGCTGCTACAGTAGACAGGTGGCTTCTATGTGAGGAGATCACTGTGGAAATGTATATTTGACAGTCATTGGCATAGAGACACGATAAGGGGAGATTTCAGGTCTCTAGGGAAAAGAGAGATTGCTTGGTGTTGGGGTAGTTGATTTTGCATTTGGAAAAGAAACCTTGAATTTCAAATTCAAGTTTACAGCAGAACAACTTCCAAATGGATAAAAAAAAAAAAAAGCAAAAACAAAAAACAAAAACAAACAAACAAAAAAATCCAGAGCATATGTGGCAAATGGCTTTTGTTGGGATCTAAATTCATGTAACCTTTCTTAGGGATAACGTGGTATTTTGGTTATCAAATTTAAAATGTATGTTTATTTTATTCCAGTAATCCTACTATGTGTATCAATTTATCTAACAGATACACTTGCAAGAATTTCCTGGGACATAGGTACAAGAATGTCCACTATAGATTCACTATAGCAAAAAAAAAAAAAAAAGATAGAAAAGTGGAAGAAACCTTTATGTGCTGATAGCAAACTATCTCCAAGGCACATTAAGTGGAGAACTGGAAACAAAACCTCTTGTGTTTTATTTATATCCTTCCATGTAAATATGTGTGTGTCTATGTACAAGGTCTTTCAGTTTCCATTTTTTACCATTCTGCATTGTTTGAATTTTGTAATCACGTATATATTCTTCATTTTAAAATGAACCAATAAGAATGATCTGATCAATGAAATTATTGGTCACTTTTTGTTTTTTTTTAAGGTACCCTTAGGAGAAAAGAAAAACTTTGAATAATATATATGGTTCCACATCTTACTCCCTAAGACTGTGGACACAGCACCTTAAATCTGCTTGAAAATCTTATGACCTTCTTTTCTAATTCTTGGCGTTTTTTTTTTTTTTTTTTTTTTTTTTTTTTTTTTTTTTTTTTTTTTTTTTTTTTTTTAATGTTCTGATCTAACTGAGATTTTGTACCTTCAGGCTCTGTTGGAAGCAGCCTGTACCCAAGGCCAAGCTGTAAAAGTTGCAGGGGAGCTACAGAGCTGCCAAGGAGGGTATTTAATGAGCAAAACTTAAGGGTCGAAAGCAAATTACTAGCAAACACCAGATGGCAGGGGTCAGGCAGAAGATGGCCTCAAAGAGATAAAGTCAGAGTCTTGGTTGGGTCCAGAGAAAGATAAATGACTCCCATCTGATGGGGGTGGGGTGAGGAGTGTCCTGGGTTCATGCCACTGGCTCACATACTCCTATAGGATTGGGAGATGGGATTTTTCTACCTCAGCTTGAGGCTGGAAAGTCAGGGGCAAGGAGTGGCTGAGGGTGCCAGAGGAATGGGGCAGCTTATGGGGGAAATGGACTGTCTCAGCCTATGCAAAAATTCACTTGGGGGGCTTCTAAGGCTTAGCCATGCCAAAATCCCAAAATGTCTGAACTATGCCCACATGTACATGCAAAGACACATGTGCATATGCATGGACATACACAGCCCAAAGATTGAGAACGTGCTAGTTCTATTTAACCTTGGAGGAGGAAAAACAAACAAAATTTAACTAAATGGTTATTAAGGATTTTAAATGCGGAAGGAAGGCACCCAATTAGCCTTGATTTTCACATTTCTTTAGGCTTTATAAGTATACGCCTTTTTAAAGTACAACATTAATAGCATCAGTTGGTACTAGCCTTGTTTGTTGTAATAAAGTCTTTTTTTTAATTGGAAGCAAGAGTGTACCATTCCACCTCTCCCAATTAGCCACCTTTATGGGAAGCCAGGCCTCTGGAAACAAAGCTTTCAAAAAGGCAGTTTCACTAACTGCATCTCTCGAGATGCAGTTTTGCCCCAACTATGATCACGGGACCTTAGAACAAACATAAGGATTGGCATTGGCCTTACACACCCAACTTAAACATGACCACAGATATGACAACTTCCCAAGCAAATGCTGACCCCTTCATGGCCAAGTCTATCCTAGGCCCCTGGCTAAGCCGTGTAGCTCTCCCCTCCTCCTGGTGCCACAGGAAATGCAGACCAGCTGCTTTAGACCATCATCTCTATCCTGACTCACCTCTTCTCATGTAGCCAGTCCCAGTTCCTTTAAACTTCCCCCTTGGAGCCCGGCGTAGTGGCTCACGCTTGCAATCCCAGCACTTTGGGAGGCTGAGACAGGAGAATCGCGAGTTCAAAGCCAGCCTCAGCAACGGCGAGGCGCTAAGCAACTCAGTGAGATCCTGTCTCTACATAAAACACAAAAAAATAGGGCTGGGGATGTGGCTCAGCGGTTGAGTGCCCCTGAGTTCAATCTCTGGTACCAAAAAAATAAAAACAAAAATAAAAAAACTTCCCCCTTGGGTCTAATTTTCCAATCATATAATTATCTCTATGGGTCTTAGGGAGAAAAAAAAATGTGGTGTTTCAAAAAAAAAAAAAAATCAAACCCTCCTTTTGGTTCTATAGTATGCATTTTCTGCCACTGGTAAAGGAATCTAAACTATGCTACTACAATATATTTAGTTGGAGTAAACACCTCTCCAGCATTCTTTCTTTAAAATGTATTATTCCCTTCTTTGGAGAAACTAGCTCTTGTGAGCTGGGGTTTTTAAATGAAGTTTCTACATTTACCAAAAATATTACACACCCTGGAAGCAATAACAGTTGCTAAAACCAACTTATAAATGTCTTGAAATGACGTCTAATCTAACTTTTTAAAAAGGTAAACCTTCTGTTATAAAAACTAATTTCTGAAAAGAGTATAGTTGTGAAAACTCTCCACATAGCCTTTGTGATTCAATACGGCAGGAAAATCATTTGTTGACAGGCAGAGAAATAAAGGCACATACAGACATGTATGTCTGTGTATTACACATAAAGTACATATGTATGAGAAACGTGTGCATGTATATACATATGTATACTATAGGAAGAACATGAAGCTCAGTGTTTTAGCTTTTAGGGATATAAAACTAATAAATAGAAGGGTTCAAATTCAAGTTGAATAATTAGCCCTATGGAAAAATCTATGACATCAATAATAAATGAATAACAACTGCTGTTCACAGCCCAAGATATGGACGTCAGCCAAGTTTTGGTTGTTATTAGAAAAGAAAATGTATTCCCTGTAAAAGGACTCCCAAAATCAATATTGTCTGTTCACTCTTTTTTTTTTTTTTAAACTAGGGATTGAGCCTAGAGGCTCTTAACCACTGAGCAACATCCTCAACCCTTCTTTTTATTTTGTGACTACGTCTAAGTTGCTGTTGTTAGCCTTGAACTTGTGACCCTCCTGCCTCAGCCTCCCAAGTGTCTGGGATTACAGGTGTGCACCACTTTACCTGACTCTTTCTTGCCTTTATAATGTCCTGAGCTAAGTAAGACACTCTGATATTAAGTAGTGGTGTTATTAAATGCACTCTGGTATCCTGAAGTGACTCCTGGAACAGACAAGGACATTCATGAAATCTGAATAAAATGTGGAGTTTAGTTAGTGGAAGTGTCCCATTATGGTTTCTTCATTTTGACAAATGTACCAGGTAATATAAGACATAACAGCAGGGAAGGCAGGGACTAGGGATTTGCCTTGGTGGTAGAGCAACTGTCTACCATGTGTAAGGCCCTGAACTTTGATCTTCAGTACGCTGCCTCCCAGAAAAAGGGGAGAAATAGGGAGAACCCCAACTTCATAACTTTTCTGTAAATCTAAAATAATTCCAGAATGAAAAGTTCATTACAAATAAAACAGATGTTAGGTATCGATAAACCAACATTCTTAAGCCTCTAATGTATATCACATGTTACGGAAGGAAATAAGTAATTTTCCAACCAAGTGGTAGCTCAGAAACATTTAGTGATAATCTGGCAATGGTCTCCATTCATGGAAAAAGCCAAAGGATTTGCAGATATGGTGCTAATTATTTTACAGGTGTTGACCTTGAGGACAAGAAGCATGAGGGAGTCCTGAGAAGGAATTCAGATTTGGCCAATCCCCAGGATGGGAGTCAACAATCATTGTCTGTAAAGCCAAGAGAGAGGGGGGTGTGTGTGTGTGTGTGTGTGTGTGTGGCAGGCACAAGCTAGAGCAGTGGCTAAGGGGCGTCTCTCTGAATGGCTGGAAACAAGCTGCCCAGCTGGGCGAGCTCTCAGCACCCACAAGAGGAGGCATTTTCTGCCTGGCAGGGCCTGGCGCCAGGTCAGGGATTTCAAGGTCGAGCCAGCCTCATTTCCAGAGAGCAGTAGAGTAATTAAGCTCGTGTGACCAGATGAGAAAACTGGCAGGCCAGGCTGTGGAGCCACAGGCCTGCTCCTGGCTGCCTGTGTGTGTTTGCCACCAGCCTCTGGCTGCAGAAACAAAAGCCACGTGCAGGGTGATTCCAGCTCCTCACATTACCACAGGAAGACTTGCCTTCCTGAGGCTGGCATGAATGAGGACATTTTTTTTATTTGGCTTTCCAAGTACAAAGTTCCTCCCCAGCTCTCAGGAGGCCAAATCCCACAGCTAGCCCATTCTTACCTTCCCTTAGCAACTGGTCTCAGAGATTTTATTTATATCCAGATCTTGTCTTCTTTCTTCTGCGATCTGATGGATGGGAGGAATTCTTTCTTTGCAATGTCTATAATGCAAAGGTTTGCCATCTTCCCCAAACCTACTCTATTCCATTGACAAGAGCCTTTGCTGTAAAAGGAAACTAGAGTCACCATCAGCCTTGTCCCCTAGGATCCTAGCAGATCCTGGTGGTGGGCAGTATTCAAAGGTTCGTGTGTTGGAAGCTTGGAGCTCAGTGTGGGAAGGTTAAGAGGTGAGGCCTACTGGGAGGTCTTGAGTACTGTCTTTGGAAGGGATTAAAATGGTTTTCATGGGACTCTGCAGTAGTTCTTGTGAGAGCAAATTTTTATAAAAGAGCAAAACTGGCCCCTAGGCCATACTGTGGCTTTGTGTCTCACCATGTGATCCCTTTCTCTCATAAGTACTCCTATCATTGTGATACCAAGTGCTAGGAGACCCTCACTAAAGCTCAGTCAATGCCAGACTTTCAGCTAAATAAATGTTTTTCCTTATAAAGGTATGTAGCCTCAGGTATTTCATTATAGTAACAGAAAACAGGCTCATATAAACAGTCAGCCAGCTGAGGGCCTTGTCCTCTCCAGGTCCACCCACTACCTAGTTATTCAGTGACATCTACTCTACCTGTGAATGAATGAATGAATGAATGAATGAGGACTTCACAAATCTTCTCAATCATATCATGAGCCCAAACCACATCATAAACATAAAATAATTCTATGTCTGACATCTAAGCAGAAAGAGGTAGAAGATGCATTTAAACTTCTGAAGCTGAGTACTTGAGGGATTGTAATAAGTGCAAATTTAACAAAATCCCATAAACTCTGCTTTTATATTAGTTTAGGTATTCCCCAGACACCTTGAAGATGAGTTTAATGATCCTTGGTTTATATAGTCTCTGTATTTATAGGATCTAAGAGACTTAATCAGAAGGGGAATCTTCAAAACTCTAATACTCACTCAGGGGAGGAAATAGATTAAAAATGGATAAGTAGACGTAAGTATATGGCTCTAAATCTACAGCCCATTTGCTAGAGGTCAAACATAACTGTTTTCTCATTTATGAAAAGGTACTCATTTCATGGGCTGCTAGAGAAAGTTAAATTAGCTAATATTTATAAAGCATAGGGAACAGTACCTGGCACACCGTAAGCATGGCTTAAGTGTTTGTTACATTAAAAACACAGTTGGATCTGAATGTGGTGGTACATGCCAGCAACTTGGCCAAGGCAGAAGGATTGTAAGTTAGAGGTCAGCCTCAGCAACGTAACAAGAGCCTATCTCAAAATAAAAATTAAAAAGGGCTGGGGAAATAGCTCAGTGGCAGAGCACCCCTAGGTCCAAATGGAAACTTACAATATAGTACAATGACAAGTATCTTTTGAGGTCACAACACCCCACAAGATACGTGGAGCTGGGCGCGGTGGTGCAAGCCTGTAATCCTAGCACTTAGGGAGGCTGAGACAGGAGAATCGCGAGTTCAAAGCCAGCCTCAGCAACGGCGAGGCGCTAAGCAACTCAGTGAGACCCTGTCTCTACATAAAACACAAAATCGGGCTGGGGATGTGGCTTAGTGGTCAAGTGCCCCTGGGTTTAATCTCCAGTACCAAAAATAAAAAGATACCTGGGAGCAACCTTGGTGTCCTTCTCAGAGACAACATCTCTCAGGTGAAAGACAAGCTGCCTTACCCCACTTTAAAAAACTTCAATATTTTACAGGGAAACTTTTGAAAGCATGAGCTATTGGAAGTGACTTAAAGCATAAGCTTCTTTGCAAAAGAGAAAAAATATTTTGCTTTCCACCAGAAAATGTGAAATCTGCCAATTCAGTGTGCATCTTTCAGTCAAGAGCAAGAAAAAGAAGCACCTGTGAAGTCATCTAAATAGGAAGATGGCACTCTGAAAAGCTCAGTCATCCCCCTTATCTGCAGGGTATTAGTTCCAAGACCCCCAGGGGATTCCTGAAACTGCAGATTGTAACAAACTCTATATATAAAATATAAGTTTTCCTATACATACATATCTGTGTATGTATAGACATACATACATACATACATATCTGTGTATTTAATCTCTAAGTTGGGTATAGTAAAAAATTAACAATAATAACTAATACTAAAACAGAACTATAGCATTATATAGTTCATTATATAGTGATTATATAGCATGTATTATAATCAAAGTTGTATGAATGTGGTTTCTCTCTCTTAAAAGACTCATGTCAAGGCCAGGTACAGTAGCACATACCTGTAACCACAGTAGCTCTAGAGACTGAGCAGGAGCATCACAAGTTCAAAGCCAGCCTCTGCAACTTAGCAAGGCCCTAAGCAACTTGGTGAGACCTTGTCTCTAAATAAAATATTTTTAAAAGGCTGGGGATGTGGCTCAGTGGTAAAGCACCCCTGGGTTCAATTCCTGGCACCAAAAAAAATTTAAAAAGACTCAAGTCAAATACTAATATTTTCAGAACCAGGTTGACTACAGGTAATGGAAACCACAGAAAGTGCAACAGCAGATACCAGAAATACTCTTCGTCTCCCACACAAAAGAAGAGTTCAACAGAGGGAGGCTCTGAAGCCAGAGACAACTGTCTTGCCTATATCACCCTTCTCCAAACAGTCTGGCAAGGCAAAATATTTGATCACCAAAGGCCTAAAAATAGGGCTGGAGATCATCTACTGAGGATGGGAGCTGGCCAATTCTCCCTCTGCAGCAAAAAGCAAAAGTAAGAAATATAATTTAAATTTAAAAGTAAGAAATATAATTTAAAATGCCTCGTAGCTGGGATGAACCACTCTAGAGGGTGCTACAATGAATCCCAGCTCAGAAGCAGAACATCGCACAGCCCTTAGCTTTCAGAGGAGCTGCCCTGGAGCTGCTACCAATGTGGGAGTGTGAATGACAGGTTCCCGGAGCACAGCTCAGGACAACCTTTAAGGATCCCAGGGGGTTGGCTGATGCTTTGCAGCCCAGTTTCTCGCTCTGCCTAGTCTCATCTCCTGCCCTTACCTGTGAGGTCTGACCCAGTCTTCCCAGGAGCTTCCTCTAGGAATATTCACCTCTTAGAATCTTACCTGCAACACATACAGGCCCTGGAGAAAGCTCATCTTGCTAACATGTTTGGGGTGTAACAAAGATCTTTACTAAGATATCGTTGATTTACAGCACATAATTTGATAACTTTTAACATAAATATATATCCATGAAACCACTACTATAATTTAGATAATAAGCAAACCCATTAACCTCCAAAAGATCTTTTGTATTGCTTTATAACCCCTCCCTCCCTCTGTGCTATTGCCCACCCAACCTCCCCATCCTCCCAGCAAACACTAGTCTGTTTTCTGCTCTTCAAGATGAACCCAAATTGGGCATGGTGGTGCATGCCTATAATCCCAGCAGTTCAGGAGGCTGAAGCAGGAGAATCACAAGTTCAAGACCAACCTCAGCAACTTAGCGAGGACCTAAGCAACTTAGTGAGATCTGGTCTCAAAGTGGAAAAGCATCCCCAAGATCAATTCCTAGTACTGCCCCGGCCCCCTACAAAAAAGATGAGCCTGTGTTTTCCAGAGTTTCATATGAATGGATGTACATAGTATGTACTCATTTTATTTGGCTCCTTTTCATTCAGCATTAAGTTCTCTGAGATTCACTCATACCATTGCATTTCTTTGTATTACAGAGTAGCGTTCCATTCATGGATATACCTCCAGCATGGGTTCTCCAAATTGCTCCCCAAAGCCTGACACAAAACCAGGGAGGGTAGGACATGATCATCGGCTGCCATTCCCAAATGCCCAGGCTGTCCTGGGCTTGACAGTAACCCAGCCTTTCCTAGCACTGAACCTTTGAAAGCATTAGGCACTCATCAGCAACCCAGCTGGAGGATGCTCCAAACCACTTTCCACTCTGATTGTTTCTCCCCAACCACAGCACTGCTCATTTTGTTCTTCATATGGATGGGCCCTCACTGAGGATATAGGAAGGCCAGACCCAGGGAGTGGCTCTGAAGTCATCTGGCAGAGGAAGGAAGAAGATCCAAGCTATGTCTCTGGCCTTCTTGAAAAGAGTTCTCAAAATCAAGCCCTTTCTCTTTTTAACCTCCCTTGGGGAAGGCGCATGCCTTCCACGAGTCACTTGAATTGCTCTGTAAGCGCCTTTCCTTTGCTTTTGGGTTTCCACTCACCTTCGTTTCAGGTCCCACGCTGCCCTCCACCTCAGTTGCATCCCCATCTCCTTGGCCTTTGCCTTTGTTTCAAGTCCATGCTACCTACCTCGCTCAGTCCCTCCTGTGTACAGATCACTCCTTCTGGAACTTTGAGGCCTTTGGCGTGCATACAAGAATACTCTATTAATCCCAAGTGTTCTGACTTTTCAAGTAGGTTGAGTTATGAGTGCTTTAAATACAGACAGGTATACCTTTTTGTGTTTCATCTTTTGTACTGCAAATTTACAGTGTGAGTGATTGATAAACTTCTGATAAATGAATAAATGATTGGATGAATGAATGAATGAAATAAAAAACCTTAAGGCTAAGTCACAACATGTCCAACATTTGTTCACAGGGTGAACTTAGCACGTAATAGGCCATTTTTCCTTCTTTGATGAGTTGAGTACACATAGAATATCTTCTCACCTAAGTTTTTGTGGATAAGGAATTCAAAGTTCTTCAAGGCATAAGAGAGTGGACAGAATTTAAGCCACCAAATGGGCCACATGTTTCCAGAGGGCAAGGCCTTAGTGGAAGGGACACCTAAATTGGAGCAACTGTTCTTTTGGCTTATTCCCTTTTTGGAATATATTTTCTACTCCACATACAGTCCTTGGAACAATGCCTGGCCCCCAATCATTGATCCTGTTATTATGATTCCTTTGATTAGAATCCATGCAGGCAGAGGCAGAGGTTAGTACATACCCAAGTGCTTCTTCCTGGTGGTGGGCATGCTCTGCATAGCCTTTCCTCCCCATCAGAGTATGAGAGCCAAACCCCAGGGGTGAACTTGGGAAGTGGAGGTGGGGTAGGAAAGGAGCCCATCAGCTTCCAGGCTTCAATCTACCTCCAGCTGCCCAGACTCAGCTGCACAGTGTGATGTAGGACCAATGCTACCAGAAACAAATGGCGCCCGGTGGTCAACCAAAGCCTTCTGCATACAGCGCCTTCTTTCAGGGGGACTGGCTGGGAGGAGATGGGATCTGAGGGTTTTGGGTCCTCTGACCAAACATTCTCCTTATCTCTGTTCTGCTCCTTCCCTTTCCATCTTCTCCCCTCAGGCCATAGCACCCAGGTCCCACACAGATGGTGGAGCAACAGCACAGTGCCTTGGTGCCTTCTTGGGCTTTAGGCTGCCCAAGTCCCACATTTGAATCCTCCAAACTGGCTTGCTCTGTGTCAGAGGGCAGTGCTTCCCTCTCTCAGCCTGCACTTGTAATCTTGGGGTAACATCAGCACCAACATCACACGGCTGTCACATGGGTTAAATTAAATCACGGGAATGGAACTCAGAGAACTGTACCCTCAACAAACAGCATCCATTAATTTTTTTATGATTATGACTCCCAAATGTTCCATCTGTCCCCAGACTCGTTCCCTCTCCAACTTTCGCATTCTATAAAATTTCTCATCGTCACTCAGTTGCCCAGATGCGGAGGAATCCAAAAAGCCAGCCACAAACCTCTGTCCTGTCTTCCTTCCATCCCTTCACATCCTACAGCCACCAGCCAAGTCCAGATGCTACACCATTTCTCGCCTCCACTTTTCTAATTGCCCAATTTAGTGGTTTCTAGACATCTGGATTTCACAGGCCAATAAAAGTTTTATAAATTATTGTTGGAACAAAACTATTTCAAACTCTTTTTTTTGCCAATAAAGGTACCAAATAAATAAATATAATTGAGAAACACCATACTTTCCTTAATGACAAAACAATTTAACCTCTTCCAAAGCAGGAAGGCTATATGTGTAGCACAGAGCTTGTTCTTTAAAATGAGTATGTTTAGCTTTAAGAAAAACTTACTGTATCAACCATATTCCCCTCATTTTTTGCCAGAACAAAACTTCTGCACTGAGCAGTATCTGTTCACAGACAGCATTGGGAAGCCTGCTAGTCTATGTCCTCTTCTAGACTGTCTTAGTCCATTCAAGCTGCTTTGTCAAAGTACTGCTATGAACTAGGTACCTTCGGAACAGCAGAGATTTAGTTCTCACACTTCTGGAGGCTGGAAGTCCAAGATCAATCTGCCAGCAGACTCAGTTCCTGGTGAAGGATCTCTTCCTAGCTATGTCCTCCCGTGGTGGAGAAACACAGAGAGGAAGCAACCTCTCTGGTGTCTCCTCTCCATGGGCACTAATGTCATTGTGGGGGCTCCACTTCATGCCCTAATCACCTCCCAACAGCCCTATTTCCAAATACCCTCACATTGGGGATTAGGGTTTTGATGATTTTTTGGAGGACACAAACATTCAGTCCCTAGCACTGCCTGACCTTCCTGCTGTCTATCCTACATAAATCTTCATAGAACTCACCTTATGCACACATCCTTCCTACTGGAAAACCAAGGGGTTGTATTCTGTTGTTAAGTGTAGGGCTCGTCAAACACAGAGTCTCAAGTCCAGCCGGTGGGAATCTCAGTGTAGCAGTCTGCATTTTAGAAATGCTTGCCCTCCACCCTCAACACACCTTCTACTGTAGGGAGCACAGGCCTGTCCTAAGAAACCTTCTGAAATAGTGGCCACACCTCAGAGACTTTATTCCACTTGCGATATCCCCATGGGGGACCCCAGCACTTGCCTATAGAGTCTAGCTGCTCCTTCTCCTCACTCCTCACCAGAATGCCTTCTTTGGGGTTCTTGGCCAGATAATAGCCACTTTTCTTTCACCTCACTATCTCAAACCTTTTCACCAAAGCACGGGCAAAAAAGGTCTCCTAAGAATTTTTACTGCTCCTAACAATAGGAAACAGACAAGGGCTAAAAATAACAATGGGCAAAGTGACAGCATTTCTAGAAGTCTGCAAAGAAGAGTTTCATTACTAGAATAACTCCTGGGGTTTAGTGATGTGTAAAGGGAGCCCCACCTCCAGCCCCATCTGCCTCAGGCCTTCCTGGTTCTGTTCCATAATTGCAGCAGCTTCTTTGGCTGTGAGAATCACCCCCTCCCCAGGCCTCCAGAGACTCCCTAAGACCTCTAGAGTTTCAGATTGACACACCTGAGCTTCTGATCTTCCATAAGCTCCTTCCTCCCATTTTCCACCTTTAAAACTCATTTTTTTTAAAAATGCAAGACTCAAAAGGGCAAAGTGGGCTCTTCGGAGGCCTGAGAATGTCCCGGTGAGACCCCTGTACACACCAAGGGAAAACAGATGTGCTGTCACTCCCAGAGAAAGGATCACTCTTCCCTGGGCAAGCAGGGCAGGAGCCCAGCTGGAGGAGGGCCTGGTAGGGGAGGAGAAGCAGCAGCCACAGATTTAATCAACCTTGGGAATCAGAGGTAACCAGAGGGACTGACCCAGTTACCAGCACTCGCAGGGACAACTTCGTGACTTGAGTTCAACCAAAGCTCTCCACTCACTGAAGTGTGGACTGTGCCTGCTCAAAGTATCCACCAACCAGCAGCATCAGCAGTACCTGGAAGGCAACAGAAATAGACTCAGGCCCCTCCCCAGACCTGCTGAATGGGCATTTTAACAAATCCCCTGCTGATTCACATGTACAGGGAGGTCTGGAATGCAGTCTTCTAGAACATTTAGGTCAGGGGTCAAGTTTTGCCTACTAGGGGGCAGGTGGCGCTGACATTTTAGGTTGTCATTATAGAAGGTGCTACTGGTATCTACTAGGTTGAGCCCAGAGATGTGACTAAAAGCACAGGCAGCCCACGAAAAACTGC
This sequence comes from Geosciurus inauris, assembly GCA_004024805.1. Lineage (NCBI taxonomy): Eukaryota > Metazoa > Chordata > Mammalia > Rodentia > Sciuridae > Geosciurus > Geosciurus inauris. The sequence goes on from PVHX01013721.1 coordinate 17,350, forward strand.
AGCCCAGCAACTTCAGCAAAGGAAGGAACCTGGTGAATGCAAGCCTCTAATCTGATGCACGACTACTGAACCATAACCTCTGGAGGTGGCCTTAGGAATCTATTTTAACAAGCTCTCCATGTGATCTGCATGCATTTTTTTTTTTTTTTTTTTTTTGCTTATAGATTTTGCACAGAGAAGCATTAGCATAGGCCATGTCCCCTTGCCCAAGCTTCACACCGATAACAACGGAGATCTGGATCTGAAGAAGGGCTGGCTCTAGAGGACAAGCAGGGCCATAGGGCTGGCACCAGGCTCTTTACTACACAACTTCAAGGACAATGGCTGAGTGGTGCCAGCTGCTGTGAGTACAGCATGCCAGGCTCCCAGTCCTGATGCTGATCACAAGGGTATCCTGGCATGACAACGCACAGGAAAGAACTAAATGGTGTCAGGCAACAAGGGCAACCTCAGCAGTGTTCTGTGCCATTTCCTAGTGATGAGATAAGACGATGTCAGTGATGGGGACTATTTTTAATCTATTCTTAGCCCTTCAGTGTCACCTCCTCTGGAAAGCCTTCTTAATGTCCCCTAATGAAGGCATCTCCTTTTGCTGTTCTTCTCCATTCCTGGGGCTCATGTTCCCATGGTCCTACTGTACTGCGAATTCTGGTAATCTGCCCCACAGGACCAAGTGCTCCTCAAAGGCAGGAGTTGCATAGTGACAGAGGTGGTGGTCCTAGCCACCCTCCCTGGAGACTTCCTAAGGACAGTTCTCAAACTTGACCTGAGGTTCTTCTATCTCTGCCTGGGGATGGTCTCTGGCCTGGAGAGGTGCCAGGGAGTGAATGTCCTCAGAAGCAATTGCATGCAATGAAGGAATAGGGTGGGAGCCTGTGGCTGGATAACCAGAGCCCACAAATCTCGGTGAGGCCATTCTGAGGTGTGGGCCACAGTCTCCTAGATCCACAGAGGGAGGGAGCCCTGGCTGACAGGCAGTCATCTCATCAGCAGCTCCTTATCAGCTCTGTCCTTTCTTCTCCCACCTCCCCATTCCACACCACAGTGCCTGTGCCAAGTCCTTGGCTAGGGTCTGCTTTTGGGGAAATCGAACTAAGACAAGTATTTTGTTCACTGCTGAATCCCCAGTATTTAGCCACCTCCTTGACACAGTAGCAGCTCACAAAAAATAAGTATTTATGGAAGTTAAATAAAAGTCTTAGTATGCTTTGAAAATCCTAAAACAGCAGCAGTCAAAAAACTAGCAAAAACTCCTTTGATGGCTGGTGTAATGGAAACTCACAGAATAACATTTCTTCTTGAGTTTTGGTCAAAATACTGTGAAGGGACTAGGGATGTCACTCAGTGGTAGAACAAGTGTAAGGCCATGGGTTCCATCCTCAGCACTACAAAAACAAACCAAAACTCCTTAAAAAAAATAGTCCCCACCTATAGCAACCATTTAATATATAATAATCATGTAGAAGAAGAGGAGAGCTCTGGAATCCAGTAGAACAAAGCTGGAATTCCTAGCCCTGCTACCTCCTTGTCTTCTAGCTTCAGTTTTGTCACCTATAAAATAGGAATAAAACTGTATCTGCTTACAGGGTTGTGGGGAAGATTCCATGAGAGAAAAGAGTTTTAAAAGGATTTAGTAGAGTGCTGGCCCAGAATAAACTTTCAATAAATATTTTCGATGTTATTATTACTATTATTATTTCATTACCCATTTTAAGCAGTCTGCATGTTTATTCAGGTGATGAATGGGAACAGAGCGCCAATTATATAATAGACGCTCAACCAATTATTACTGAAGGAACAAAGTAATAATCCAAAAGTAGAACACAAAAAACCAACAAAACTCCCTTCTTTTGCAAAAGCACTTACCAATTTTTTCCTGTTCATTGATTCCACCTCTATTACTAAAAAGCTGTGTGAACTTAGGAAAGTCTCAGTCTGTCTGAAGTCCCACCTGTAAAACTTGTATCAGGGTTAGATCATTTCTAGGCCTCCTCTGGGCCTTCACTTGGAGCTAAGAGAACTCCTGGGCAAGGAGAGCCAGTCTACATAAGAGGTCAGGAAGAACAAGAGCCACCAGTGGGTAGCTGCTCACCCTCCCCATGACTGACATTAGGGGGTGGTCACTCTTTGTTGAGATGGGCTGGTGGTGCATTGTTGGATATTGAGCAGCATGCTCACTCATGAGATGTCCCCCGCACACTCAGAGACAAAATCAGCCCAGTGAAGAACCCCTGTAGTAGAGGTGACCCACAGGCAGGGGTGGGCCAATGCTGGTCCCTTACTTTGGTTGGTCTGTTTTGTTTTCATTTTTACTAGAACAGCAGCAACAACAACAAAAAAGAAGAAGAAACACCTGCCTCTCTCTACCTTTTCCCCTACCTATTTCTATCCTTTCCTCCTCGTCCTTCATTCTCTACTGCACTTCATTAAAAAGCAGGCACTTTGGAAACAACCATGCATTCACAGCAGAATTAGATTTTTTTCCCCCAGTCTATCATTAGCCATATTTACCTGCAAATAAGATTGATGTTTTTTAAAGCTCATCTACTCACAAGCCCAGAACATAATCCCCTCCTGGGTTATCACTATCCACTTATGACATTAGGAACAGCAGGAAACACAAACTCCAAAACCCAAAACAATCCTGACATGCAAATATATTATAGCACTCAATGAAAGCAGAAGATTGCATAGGATTTATTAGCAACAGAGTTGATGTTAACTGGAAAGATTAGAGGAGTTTTCAAGCAACGGTCAAGGCTGAGTGGGACCTGAGACCAGAGTTCCCTGCTGAAAGTCAGAACACCCCCAGGGGCCAAGGGCTTGCCTGAGGGTGCATGGCGCCACGGTTGGAGGAACAGAGAGAAGCAGTCTGATGTTCTACCAACTTCCAAGGGGACTTCTCTGAATGGGGCCACAAGGTTCATCAATTCTTCCATTTATACCAAAGAGTAAAGACTGGACATCAGACCTCCAGAGCCGCATGTTTAGACTCAAGAAAAAAATTAATTTGTCAAGGAACTCTGCTCCCTCCACACACTCCCTCTGACCTCCTGGAGCATCAGTTCCCAAGTAACATGAGCCCCACTGTCTCCTGCCTTCTGGTGATCTGGGGTCACAGATGCCATCACTGGCCTTCAGAGAGGAGCTGTGACAGGGGACTCCTGCAGTGGTGGGGAGGATAGCTGTGGTGATGGGGAGGACTACCAATCCTGTAAAGGCATATCATCACTCTCCCTCCCACTGGCCCTGTTGGTCACCCCCATCTGGGTCCTCCCCCTCCCTCTGGCCCTGTCGGTCATCCCCATCCAGGTCCTTGTACTTGCTAGACCCCTTTCAGCAGCTCCTCCTCCCTGAAATCAGTGACCAATTTCATCCCATGGTCTAGTCCTCTGCTCAAACGTCCCTTTCCCAGAGCAGCTGTCCCGACCCACACTCTCTAGTGAGGTTTGGGGCATCACTCTTTTATGGTTGTGAGGTGTCCCCCAAAAGCTCACATGTGAGACAATGCAAGAAGGTTCCAAGGAGAAATGATTGGGTTGTAAGAGTCTTAACCCAATCAGTGATTTAATCCTCTGATAGGGGTTGACTGAGTGGTAACTGAAGTGGTAGGGTGTGGCTGGAGGAGGTGGGGATTGGGGCATAACTTGGGTATATGTTTATATCTGTCTAGTGGAGTCTCTCTCTGCTTTCTGATCACTGTGAGGTGAGCTGCTTCCCTCTGCCATCCTCTCTCTCCATGATGTTCAGTCTCACCTCCAGCCCTGAGGAATGCAGCCAGCCTTCTATGGACTAAGACCTCTTAAACTGTGAGCCCTTAAATAAAATCCTCCTCCTCTAAAAATGGCTAAAGCCTTAACTGGTTCTATTTTTCTTCAAGAAGCACTTGGCTCCCCTGAAGTTATAAGGCAGGTATTATTGTAGTTGACTTGCTCTGTGCCTTCCTTCTCCTGGAACAGGAGCACCATGTGGGTTGGGGGTCCTGCTCACCCTGCATCCCTAATGCTAGAATGAACACAGTAGGTCTCTATCACTATTAGGTGAATAAAAGATGGATGTCTGGGCTTGGGCTGAGAGATCACAAGTAACACTTGGGTGCCTGAGAGGTCGAGGGCTCCTAAAAGGCTACTAATGGAGAAGGTCTTGACTGACCTTAAAGATTAATCCCATAAACCAGATGCAGTGGCACATGCCTATAATCCCAGGACTTTGGGAGGCTGAGACAAGAGAATCACAAGTTCAAAGCCAACCTCAGCAATGGCGAGTCGCTAAGCAACTCAGTGAGATCCTGTCTCTAAATAAAACACAAAATAGGGCTGGGGATGTGGCTCAGTGGTTGAGTACCCCTGAGTTCAATCTCCAGTATCAAAAAAAAAAAAAAAAAAAAAAAGATTAAACCCATACCTTAGATACTTTGTATTCAGTTTGCATCTGTGTTTAGCTCATGGCAAAATGATTTTTCTCATTAGTCCAGCCCATGCTTCAGTGGGGAAGAAGAAAAGGGCAGTGTCCTGCAGAGAACCAATAGGATTTGCATGGTCTTCTTCCTAATTCATCCTACCAAGTTTTTCCTGAGGACTCAGTTCACTGGTCTATTTTTAGGTGACTCTAATGGTAACTTAAACAGTAGAAGCTGCCATCACTTCATAAATGCAGGTCAGCAGGCCCTCTGCATGTATGAACTTGTCAAAATAATTATACAAGGTACTTTTCCTGAAGATCATTAAAAATAATTAGTAAGAAAATATTTTTTGAATAAGGAGATAATTTGAGCTGCAGGAAAAACATGCTCATTTCTTATACCCTAAAATTAAAACCCAATGCTCCTTTATAAGATCCTGTTGGAACAGGAAGCTACATTCCATGATTGAAGAATTCCACACTCTGCCCTCCAGCTTCAGCTTCAAGTCCAAGGTTGGCTGGATAACCATCTCCTTCTCTTCCTGGATGAAGAGGACACTGTGGCCAACGAGAGCATCTGCCCCCATTTGGGTGTTTCATTCCTTAACCACCATGTGGAAAATTGCCTCGATTATACCCTGATGGAAGTGTAGGCTCCTGAATTGAAGTGGCCTGGGGCTCCCAGGCTGCCTCTCCACCTGCAAAGGGCTATAACGCTCTCCTTCCAGCTGCTGGAAAGTGCAAAGACCCCTTCCTTACTCCCCCATGTCCTTATGGCTCACTCTCTCCTCTCTCTAAATGCTAATGTGTTAATTTTAGAATGTGAAACTCCCATTTGCTTAGCAGAAGTGTCTTTCTGTGGGCTCTCAAACCCCAATAAATAAAATCTTGCTTTGCCTTCGGAGAAAGGCAGAACACATACCTGCAACCTGGATCTGTGGGTCCAGGAAAAGCCTTCTGGAAAATGCGTTTGACCTTTGCCTTGACGGAATATTGAGTCCCAGAGGAAAGGCAAGGTAGAATGGAAGAAATATTCCAAGGGAGGAAAGAGTATGTGCCATGGTGTGTGGGTGGGGGGCAGGTTGGAGAACTGAAATCAAGCTCATAAAGAGAGGAAGGAAGGAATAAGTGATGTCCATGTTAGGTTCCCCTCTTAACACTCCTATGTAGTATCCAGAAAGGATCCTAGTAAAGTACACTAGAGGAACCAGTGGCCAAAATTCCATATATTCCCCAAGTTCCAGATATTCCCTTCCTAGTGTAGGCTCATCATGGGCTATACTTCCCAGCCTCCTTTGCCTCTGACCAGGAAAATATGGTGAATTCTCACCCATGAAATATGAGAGGCAGCGCCACATACCACCTCCAAGCCAAGGCATCTCAGAAGTAGACATGCCTTCTCTCCACTTTCTCTTTCTTTCCACCAGCTGCAGGCAGAGTACTTGCAGCCCTAGGAAACTGTGGCAGCACAAGACAGAAAAGCCTGCATTCCTGAGTCACCATGTGGAGGAGAGCCACTTGTTGACCAAGAACTCCTGCAGGATGCTGTTATGTGACAGAGAAATCATTTTTTGTTAGGTTAATTCAACATAAAACTCCACTAAAACTTGGAGATCCAATGGTCACTGTGTCCTAATACACAGACCAAGTAAGAGGTATTTAATTATAGGTAATCTTCTCGAGATGGAAGGAGTCCTTGTTCTATCATCAACACTAGCAAAAGGTGAATATTCAACAAACATTTATAGAATGGAAATAGTCCATGTGGTTAAAAAGAGAGAGCTCCAATCCCACTAAACAGAAATCTTTACTTTGCCAGAAGGCCATCACACACTCACACATTCTACTCTGTGTGCATGCACCCCTAAGTTTCTGCACTAGTCACATACAGTTCATGGGCAAACCTGCTCCCGCTGTCTTGTGATTCATACAATAGCAGAGACCATCTTCAGAACAACCCTTTCAAGGTTCTGTTGCCCAGCATGGATATCATACAGAAAGCCAAACACCGCAAAAGAAAATTGGAGTAGGAAAGAAAAAGTCATCAAGAAAAATTGTCCAGATTTCTCATGATCTCACTCGTGAGTCAGATTTGCATTTGGGATAACAACTAACCGAGTAGACCAGAACAGTCTGTCTGCAATATGTTGGCCTGCCAATTTCAACAGCACAGGGAAGGCACACTTCTTACATTGGCTTAAAAGGACAAATCTAGTACACTTGTTTATTATTTTTCCTAAAAAAAAAAAAAAAAAAATTCCAAGGTGAAACAGCCTCCTGTTTAAAAATAACTCTCTTGGAAATTAAACTATAATTTTTCTTTTAAACAGTGAATGCCAGGTACCTTTTTCTTGGCATGTGGGACAGTGGCAAAAAAGTCCTACAAAAGAGTCTTTTTACTGTGTGACCCTTGAAAAGCCGCTTCTGCTCTCTGGGCCTAGATCTGTTCACCTATAAAATATGAGATGACAACAGATGATCTCTAAAATAAAGTCTAAAGAAGAAATCATTTTTAATGGGGGGAAAACCAATTTTTGTATGCGTGACAAGTCTTTTAATATTCATGTAACTTATTCCTAACAGAAGCAGGGTTTTTTTGTTTTGTGTTACAAGTAGCTTAATTTAGAGGAGTTTATTCATCCAGGTCAGAGGTGAGGTCCAAGCCACTGTGCACGTCAGTGGTCTTTAGTGAGGCATAAAAGAGAGGATCACTCTCAAGTGACAGGCAGTGCTATGGTCAAAGTATCTGCCCCCTCACTCCAAAATCCTTATGCTGAAATTCAGCCCCCTAGGTGATGGGATTAGGAAGTGGGGCCTTTGGGGAGGTGATAAGGTCATAGGGTGGAGACTTCACTATTGGGATTGGGGCTCTTGTAATAGAGGCCCCAGAGAGCTGCCTTGCCCTTCCACCTCGTGAGGACCCAGCAAGAAGCCACCATATAGGAGCTGGAGAGGAAAATGCCCTCACCAGAAACAGAATCTTCTGGCACCTCCATCTTGGCCTTCCCAGTCTCCAAAACAGAAATAAATTCTTGTTGTTTATAAGCCGTCTAGTTTATGGTATTTTTGTAATAGCAACCCAAAAAGACTGAGACAGGCGATATGTGGATTATGACGCTCCAATTGTATGTTAGGTCATTTTCTTCTTTTAGAGATTAAAAGGACTGTAGGAATTATTAACTGCAATTGCTTCCTTCTAAGTGTCAAGAAACCAGGACTCCACAAAGCCCCCTTGCCTTGGTCCCACGGCTACAGAGACACGGTGTCAGATTTGTACAGTGCTGGCTGCTGGGCTGCCCCTCTTTTCTTCCTACCCCTCCTCTTCCCTCTCCCACTGTGCACCTTGTACAGTTTCAACATGTACAGTTCTGCTCCTGGACCGCTCTGAAAAAAGGATGATGGAGGCGCTGGTTATTCCTATCTGTCTTAGGCGTGGGCATTATTGCTGCATTTTAATTACTCGGACTCTGCCTACCCCTCAGGCACACAGGCTGAGCAAGCTCTCTGAGTATTAAGGTTGTGATCAGGTGAAAGTGAGAAAGCAATTGTCTACCTGTGAGTGTGTAAGAGGATAAGCTCTGAGAGTGACCGCCAAGAGTGCTATAAAAATAACCATCACAGATTATCTGCAAGTTGAGTCCCTGCAGCTTGGATTTCAGATCCCAATTCAACTGTCCCCTTGGACTCCTTTCTCCTGTCCTGTTACTGTCCTGCACTGACTGCCTCCCATGTTGATGCTTATCTACAGTTGTAACCAGACCTCTGGTTCCTTCCAGGACAATGTATTACAGGCAAAAATTAAAATGAAGTAAATATATCTGCATATATATTATTTTTAGAGTTCAAGTTCCCCCAGTATATGGCGCCTCTCTTTTCTTTCCTGTTTGTAAAGGAAAACCCAGGATGGAACAGGTTCCTATTCCAGCCAGGAACATCTGAAGGTAGGACCTGCATTTAATTAAAAGCTATTCTAAGGAAAGGGAAGAGTTAACTCTTTCTCATTTCTTTGCAAGCTTCTGGAAACTGGAGGTGATGGTTATAAAGAAAATTACATTTGGCATTTATAGAAATGAAGGGGAAGGGTGATATGCCAATAAATAGTGTATTTTTAAGGGAAGCTTAGGCTCTGAATTTAAGCTCTGAATCAAAGAATCACTCCGTTCTATTAGCCTCAAAGGTTTAATGGTACCGATGAGGATCTTCAGCTGACTGCATTGGATTAAATTGAAGTTTATCTGTAGTGCCAAATGGAAAGTAGTGGCTTACTAAAAACAGTGGGCTTTGGGGATACCAGGCTTCCCATGGAAGTTTGACTACCCAGCTGCATCACCACAGGAAAATTACTTAACCCTCTGAGCTCCTGGCTCCTCATCTATAAATGGAGCTAATAATCTATTACGAAGCCTAAATGAAATTATGTAGGCATGTCATAGAGAAGGGGCTGATTAGCTACTGGATTAAATCTCAGGTTGGAAGAGGCATTAGAAGTCCCCCAGCCTCATCTTGCAACATCAGTCCTCTGTCCCCTGTCTGATGTCTGCAGTAAAAAGGAAGCTCGCAAGCTCTCAGTGCAATCTATGTTATCTTGAGACAGGGAAAAAGGATAGAACATTTTCCCTACCATGGGACTGCTTCTCTTGTCCTTAACTTTGGCACTTTGGCCCTCGTTCAGGCTTTTTGGACCAAAATAAGTCTTGGCAATCCCGTACAAGAAAGCCACTGGAATATTTTTTTATTTGGTCATGCAATGAATTGTAATTGCAAATCTCTCAGGTGCAAGTATAGGCAACCGTAGAGAGGGCGAAGATGAATACAGATTTCTCATTGGGGGCAACTGGTACAGTGGGTATGCCATTGATCAACCTAGGGCAAGAGAAGGAGGATCAGGTGTGTGGGGTGAAGGTGATATTTTTTATTTTCTAAAGAAAATAAAAAATAAAGTGATAATCTTTTCAGTTTGGGATATGTTGCTTTGGAAGAGCTGAGTCATCCAGATGGAGATTTTAGGTAGATGTGTGAGTCCAGAGCTCAAGAGGAGGTTGGGACTGAGGGTACAAAATTGGGAATGATTCGTACATAGCGGGTGGCTGAAGTTGAAGACATGGCTCAGATTGCCCAGGGGAGATGAGAACATAAATTGTTATGAGGCAAAAACAGAACCCAATAAAAAAATAGAAGGGTTATAAAGTTGCAAACATTAATTGGAGGGCTCTATGCAGAGGAGCTCAGAGATGAGACTATGTGTACACTAAAGAGGTAGGAGGAACTTCAGGAGGGAGGTGGTGTCAGAAGCCAGGAGAGTAGTGTCTCATGAGAGGGGGACTGTCACACGTCAACTGAAGTTGGTGTTGAAAAGCTCCCAGTGGATTAGCTGTAGGGGCCCACAGGTGGACACCGCAAGGTAATTTCTCAAAGGATGGGAGTGGAAATCTGACTACACAGTCCATTGAGAAATTAATGAGAGATTTAAAAAGTGAAAATAGCCAGTAAAGACCAATTTTTCAAGTAACTTGGTAGGACAAAGGAATTGGGACAGACACTGGGGAATTTTTTCCCTTTGTATGACTGGGTCCTGTGAGACTGAGGGTCTGATGTATTTAGAGACTATTATGCTGCAGTTGCACCAATCCAAACAGCTGAGTGGTAAGCAGTTTTCTTTCACAGAAAAGTTTAGTAGCCAGGACACAGTGGCCAAAAATGCAGGTGGTTGAACTTATATGGTGCAGACACTTGGGAAGGTGGGGCAGCTAAAGGAGATGGGGAGCTTATTGTATTAGCAAAGGAGCATATTAAAGTTATAGTCCTCTTGTTTTCCATCCAAAGAGATGGAAAAATTGAGCTCTATATATGTACTATGACTTGAAATGCATTTAAATAAATAAATTTTTTGAAAGTTTGAAAAAAATCTATATTTTATATAAACTCATGTTAACTGATACACAAAAACATAAGATTGTGCATATTTGGGGAACTTTGTGATGTTCTGATATACATATACATTGAGTAATGTTTATACCATGGTATATATTTAAGTTAAATACTATAATTCTGTATTCTAAAGAAAATAAAAAATAAAGTGATAATCTTTACAGGTACCCACTGCAAAGGAAGAACTTGGAGGCAACCACCATCCTTCCTGCAAATGACTCTTGATCTTGGGTCTTTGCCTCTGGGTGTGTCACTTTACACTGCATGTTGCCGAGAGTGGCACACGACAGTGTAGACATATGGGACTAGTGCAGAGCTCAGCACTGTTTTCGGGCCCCTCACACATGAGAGTTAACTTATTTAGAGTCATATCACAGAGTTGAGGCACGTGGACTAATGAACTGCCTAAATCCTTTCCACAAAGGCTGATGTTAAAATAGGCTTCTGACCATCCCATAATAAGGGCAGTTGGCTTTTTCAGACTTAAGCACAGGATCTTCACTTGAGCCCCTTGGCTGGCTTTTGCAAGACTTGGCCTCTCCTGTAGGTCTATTTAGAATCTGCTTCTGCTGTGAAATGAGGTCACTATGCTTCCCAGATCTGGGTCACGAGCAAATGGGATAAACATGTCACCCATGTCTTTATTCAGGTTCTTGGTAAAAGTGTTGAACAGGAGCAGGATATTAATGGCAGAACTGTGCCTGACTCTCACTATCCGCAACCCTCTGCCCTCGTGCACCCAAATCCATCAGCCCCTCTGTATGGTTGTAAACCCAATGCACTGCCGCTGCTGCCTGGTCCACATTTCTCCATCTTACCTACAAGGATGTCATGAAGAAACATCCAAACACCTTGCAGAGAAGTGTGGACATGCAAGGTCAACAGCTTTCCTATGATACACGGGTCTAGTAATCTTACCTTGTTGGATAAAAACACAATACGCTTTTTCTTTGCTCTATCTCATACACCTACAACCAGATGGAAATCGGTTTATGACACTTTACAGCTTTATAACATTTCCTGTCTCACCATGACATCACTTTTCTCTGAGCCAAGACCTTCAAAAGGCCACAAAGGTGTTAAGAACCTAGTTTTCAAATCAATGTATCAGGTTACCTGATCTCCCAGCTGCTGAAATGAAAGAATGTTAACTTGATAATGACAACATAATAGAAAAGTCCCTACTTCAAATAGAAAGAGAAGGGACCTAGAAAATGGCCCCATTGCCCTGTCTTGGCACATCCTCTCCAGTCTTCTAAAAGGCAGTTTAATTTTTATTTCTTTGAATTTGATTTTCAAAATAAAGCCAAATGTGATTTTATCTGAGCTTTCTTGACTGTCATTTTCAAACAGCGTATTGAAAACTTGGGGTCTTAGATCTTACAAGCTATGTTTCAGTTGCTTTAAAAAAAAAAAAAAAGTAAAATGAGAGAGACACAGATCAAGCCAGGGTGAAAAACGCCAATGTGTTTATGAAGAGTATAATCCCTAATTACGGCAAGCGTGGCATCCTCTCCCCCAGGCAACAGTCCTTAGCGGATGCTGCCAATGCATTAAACAAGAATGGTTTAACTAATCCATTAACATCTGTTTATTGCTTGCTGCTGGGAACACAAAGAGGTAAAAAAAAGATGGCCCAGTGCCCTCAGAGAGATTACAGTCTAGTCTGAGAAGGGTAAAAAAAAAAAAAAAAAAAAAGATATCTTCAGCAAAGCATTCACCAAACAAAGCCACATGGGCTGGATGCCAAGCAAATGTGCCAGGATTCTGGGAGAGGTCGTGGGTTAGGGAGGGTGGGGTAGACTTCTCAAAGGGGTAGACTTCACCTGGGCCTCGAGGGAGGTATAGAATTTAGACAGGCGGCATGTGGACATTTGGAGGAGATAGAATAAATGTGAATAGCCCATTTAGGCAAATGAAGTTTACAATTAGCCAGAATCAAATCCCCTGTCTTTTCAAATAAAAAACAAAAGTAAGATGCTCAACTGGGGAATTAACAAAGAACACACTTGTCCTCCCCATCCAAGTTCAGCCAAGGTTGTACAGAGATGAATGTCCACTACATTCACTCTAACGAGATGCTCCAATTAAAACCCTGATGCGCTATCACACACAGCACAAATTCCATTAAAACCATCCATTTTAAAATTTAAAACTAATGGATTTTCTAGGAAAGCAACAACATATGCCACAGGAGGTAAAATTCCAAGAAAGAGAACAATAACACAGACAAAACAGTGGTTTGCTATCCTGGCTTCATATCAGAAGAACCTGGGGAGGTGTCAAAAAATACCAGTGCTTGGGCTGAACCTCATGCCAGTTAGATCACACTCCCTGGGGCATCACATTTAAATTAAAAATACCAATGATTCTAATTCATTCTCTCAACAAATATTTTCTGAATGCCTACTATCAGCCAGGCATTGCTCTGAATATCGAACAGTGAAGCAAATAGAACCCCTCAAAAATATCAACATTGGTTTTACATTTAATCCAAAGCAAGCAGAAAAGCAAAATTAAGTCAGTAAGATATATATCAAAAGACTGACAATGTACTAAAGAGAAAATAAAGCTGAGGAGGGAGTTATGAAATCTTAGACCAGAGTAGGGTAGCACAAAAGACTTTCCCAAAGGGGGCATTTGAATCAAGATCTGAAGGAAGTGAGGGAGAACTCAGCAACAGGACCTGAAAGAACAACATTCCAGGCAGAAGAAACAGCAGGGGTGATGGCCCTGAGGCAGAAACAAGCTGGTGAAGCCAGAGCTGAGGGAGAGTGGCACAGGTGGAGTCAGAGATGGAGTTGGGGATGGATGGAAGGGCACAGGAAGGAGAGAGCTCAGCAAGTGCCTGGTGGGCTATGTGATGAGTCTGGCTTTTACTCTAAGTGAGACGGGAAGCCACTAGGAAGGTCTGAGCAGAGAAGTGACATGAAATGATTTACATTTTATTAGAATCATTCTGGCTGCCCTGTTGAGAATAAACTGTGAGGGAAAAGGGAACAGTAGCAATTAGGAGACTCTTGAAAAAGTCTGAAAGATGAGAAGAGAAGTGATTAACGATGATTGGGGTTTAGGAATATATAATAATTATATATGTGTACATACACATAATATTATATATTATATGTATATATACACATATACATATATATACACACACATATATATATTTTGGTGCTAAGGGTTGAACACATGGCCTCATGCATGCTAGGCAAAGCATTTTACCACTGAGCTACATCCCAGTCTGGATTCTAGATATATTTTCAAGGACTAACCAGAGACAAGCATTCAGAAGGGTCAAGGTGGGAATCAGGAACCTGGTTTTGGATGCTAAAGTTTGGGATGACTGTTAGACATTCAGCAGAGCTGTGGAGTAGGTCATTATCTGTCCAAGCAGTACAAGATGGAGGGAGACTGGTGGGAGTTCTTGGCTTACAGATGGTATTTAAAACCAGAACGACTGACATCTCAGACAGCAGTCATAGGAAGACATGAAGTCCAAGCACTAAGTCCTGGGCCCTGCAGGGGTCAGAGAGAAGAGCTAGCTGTCACTAAAACTAGAAGAAATGCTGGCTGGTGCACAAAGAGAAACACCTGGAGAGCTCATCGCTCAAGAGCCAGGAAGGAGCTTTCAAGGAGAAAAGAGGGATAGACTGTGAATGCCAAAGGCTTTGAGGGATCTAATAAAAGGCTCTGAAATGATCCTGGATTTAGCAAATGTGGACCTCATTAGTGACCTCTATAAGAGCAGTTTGCAATGTGTAGCAGGCTGGAGAACATCTCTAGGGTGTCATGTTCTTTTGGACTCAGCTTAAAACAAATTGAATATTTTGTCTTCCTTACTAGAATATAGGGGTTTAACATATGGTAGGTCTCAAATATTTGACTTACTGAATGGATGAACAGGGCTGTGCAAGCATGATGTTAAACTGGTAGCTCATGAAATCATCTAAAATGATTAGTGTGTAGCTGGGTGCAGTGGCATATGCCTGTAATCCTAGAGACTTGGGAAGCTGAGGCAGGAGGATTTCAAGTTCAAAGCCAGCCTCAGCAACTTAGTGAGGCCCTAAGCAAATTAGCAAGTCCCTGTCACAAAACAATATATAAAAAGGGCTGGGGATGTAGCTCAGGAGTGGAGTAGAGCACCCCTGGATTCAATCTCCAGTACCAAAATAAATAAATAAAATGATTAGTGTGTAAAATGGGAATCTGTTTGGAAAAACATTTGTTGATGGAAGGATTACCCTCCAGATGCTTTTATCAGAAGATTCACCTTCCCATAGATCCTAAATCCTGACTAGCACTGCATTTTCTATCTCCCTCAAGACTATATGTTGTAAAGGGTTGAACTTCATCAGACTATGGGGATCCTCAGGTACTAGCTATAAGTATGACCTGAAGTATAGCCCAGATTCTTCTCTCCCACCTACATATGCCAGTTGAACCTGATTTCATTCATTTAAAAAAAACTTCATGACAGGGCTACTATGGTCCAGTACTATACTGGGTATTTGAGTCACAGCATCACATAGGAGATAGTCTATCCATGAAAGAACCTTCTAGTCTATGGTTTCTGACCCTCAGCTGATATCAACTCAAGACGTGACTCTGGCATCACTTCAGATGATAGTTCACATCCTTAATTGAATCTACAGGTGATGAAGCATAATGGCCCCAGATTCACTCAACCCTAGAAATGTTATCAGCAAATATGCCAAGGAGGCTCTCAGCCAGTTTCAAGTGCTCAAGAAAAGTGAGGTTCAGGAGACTTACTTATTCTTGAAACAATATTTCACCATTTTCCCACCCCTTGGCCCAGACAACAGAAAATGTGATATGAATGATACTTCAAGGGAATCTGAATGTATTTTTAATCCCCATACACAGAACAAGAAGTGTATGTATGCTTTCTTTATAAGGCATGTGTAATACATAAATATTAGTTGAACAAAAAAGAAAAAAAAATGAGTTTGAGGGTATTGAGGACAAAGTAAAAGCTCTAGGAGAGAACTGAGCATCATGTTGAGAGGGAAAAATACTACCTCCTTCAAGTGTTTGCTAAGCTTTCACAGCTTTCAATGGCTTTACAGGAAGCTACCCACCTCCTATCTGCAGGATCACCATTATTAGCAAAGCCTACATGCTGCGTCAGGATGGAGATGGGAACGGCAGTTGAGAAAGAGTTATTAAAATATAGTAAGTCCAACTATCCTAGTGTGGGGGTTCCAGCAAAGATTTTAACCAATGGAATTCCAGAAGTACATCTTGATCCAACAAATGAGAACTATAGTGGGTGGTGATATTCCACAGGAGAACAGCACATCAATTCATCCCAGCCTCCATTATGACTACCCACCTGCCTATTAGCAGGAACAATGAGCAGCTTCTCTTTGGTTTATGCTAAAAATAAAAGGTACTACCAATGAGTGACACTTTACATGCACAACCCTCGGGCAAAGTTCTGGTTACCATAGCAAGCCCCACTCATGATAGCAGAGGTGGAGTGCATGACATATCCAATAGCCAGAGTCTGCCTTCCTGAAAGAAAGCAGCTATGTTTGCCAGATACAACAACCAATTACCATAGCCCCTCCTATGAATAAAAGCCCGACCAACATTTGTAGGTCTTGGACAAGCTCACAACTTCTATGTGCCTGAAAGAGTAGGTTTATGTCTAATGTTTACCAGGATGCTGATGCAACTCTCAAGATGGACCTGATTTTTAAAAAGGGGTCTAAGTCAGACATGGAGATGTACAGATGCGAAACTCAGCTCCTCAGGGTGCTGAAGCAAGAAAATTGCTTGAATCCAGGAGTCTGAGGCCAGTGTGGGCAGCAGAGAACACATTTTTAAGAAAGTAATGGTCCAAACAAGAAGAATGTGCTCTCTCATTCTTCCGATCTGCAGCCTCTAAGCTCCATACCTGGAGAGAACCTGTCTTTGGCCTCTTCCATAACTGACCCAAAGCTGCTGCCACAAAAATGGTCCAGTTTTTGAGCAAGACCCAATGGAGAGGGTCTTGCTACCTACCAATCTATAAAGTGAAGTCCATGTTCTTGCTCTAGGGCTGTATCAACTGAGAAGAGATGGAGTCAGAAAAGACCAAACCACGAAAAGTGTTCATGTGTACTGAAAGTCAGGAGCAGAAAGAACTCAGGGCCTCTTCTGAACACACAAAAAATGCTATCTTTGCATAGAAGGACTCACCCAGGCCATCTCTGCCTTTCCTTTAAGATCCAAGGAAGAGGGTTTAATCCATCGAATCTCAAGATGGATCTTAAAAAGTCCCAAAGTCGAGAAAAAGCAAGATTAACTCCTTAAATTTTCAAAGCTTAAGTCCCAGGACAACTTTTCAGAGAAAGGGTACACCGGACATCTGAATAAGTACATTTCTGCTCTCTGTGTTACCTGTGTCCTGGATTTATAAGTAGGAAAATGAGTCTCTGTAGAGACTTTAGGGTTCCTGGGCAGTTACTACTCCTTGGAGATTCTGTATGAAATAGTTGTTGAGAATACAGGCTGGCCAAACATATCTGGATTCAAATTCTTGCTCTGAATAGATAAATACCTCAGGAAAGTCAGTTAACCTTTCTGAAACTGCATTTCCTCATCTGAAAAATAAGGGTAACTGGGAACAGTGCCTGAAATAAAGTGTTCAATTTGTTCAAACAGCCATTTATTTAGTGTCTGCTTTATACCAGATACTGTTGTGGGCACTTGAGATACAAGAGCAACACAAGGTCTTTGCTTTAATGAAGCTTACATTCTAATAGGTGAGACAGAAAATAAATTAATAAGTCAAAGACTTTATTTCAGTCAGGAATCAATGACAGCACCCCAAGAGGCAATAATTTAGATTATAGGTTTGCAGAGAAGATGCCTTGGAGGATCTCAGACAAGGGCACTGATATGAGACAGAACTTGTGTTGCAGAGTGAAGTGGAAATGTGTCAGGGCACAGAGGGAGGACAATGAGTGGTAAGAGAGGTGGGCCAAGGAACCCGGATCGTATCCAGATGGCAATGAGAATACCCCAGTTTTAAGCTGGGGAGTGACATGATTGGAAAAGATACTTTTACAAGACACCTGTGGGACGGAGGTGAGGGAGGGATAACTAGGTAGAACACAGGGAATTTTTTATGGCAGGGAAACGACCCTATATGATACTGTAATGGTGGATTCATGTCTTTATACATTTGTCCAAACAGAATGTGCAACAGCAGGAGCGAAACCTAATGTAAACTATGGACTTTGGACATCATGTCTATGTAGGTTCATCAGTCATAATAAATGTGTCATCCTGGCGGAGGATGTTGATAACAGGGGAGGCCATGCATGTCTGGGGGTAAAAGGTATATGGGAAATCTCTAAATGTTACTGTTATGGTTTGGATATGAAATGTCTCCCCAAACTCATGTGTTGGAAGCATGGTCCCCAAAGCAACAAGGTTCCGAGGTGATTTAAGGATTGGATTATGAAGGCTAGAACCTCCTCAGGGGATTAATCTATTTGATGGATTAATAATTTGAATGGACTATCAGGCGGGTGTGACTGGAGAGTGGGGTGGGGTGGTAGATATGCCTTTGGAGACTGTATCTTGTCCCCCGCTACTCTTTCTCTTGGCTTCCCAGCTGCCATTGCTGAGCAGCTTTCCTCCACCATGCCCTTCTGCCATGATGTTTCTGTGATGAAACTGGCTGACCATGGATTGCGACCTCTGAAACCAAAAGTCAAAATAAATCTTTCCTTATCTAAGTTGTTCTTATCAGGTATTTTGGTCAGAGAGATAAAAAAACTGACTAACACAGTTACTCTCAATTTAGCCGTGAACCTAAAACTGCTCTAGAGAAAGTCTTGGAAGAAAAAAAACAACACAACAAAACCCTCTCACTGCTTTGAGGAGAAAGGTCTGGTTAGGACATCAAGTGTCCTAACTTGGGGCTGGGGTTATGGCTCAGCGGTTGAGTGCTTGCCTCATATACGTGAGGCACTGGGTTCGATCCTCAGCACCACATAAAATAAATAAAGATATTGTGTTCATCTACAACTAAACAAAATATTAAAAAAAAAAAGTGTCCTAACTTTATGTATGACAGCATATATGTTGTGATTCTATACAACTTACAACCAGAGAATTGATATGTTATCCTCTATCTATGTACAATGAATCAAATTGCACTCTGTTATCATGTAAGCCTAAATAGAACAAATAAATAAATTAAATATGGAAAAAAAAGTGTCCTCAGGAGTCCCAGTTTGGAAGCAACTGCAGCAGGGATCCAGGGATAGGATGGCAGTGACCGTAACTATGTGGCTGCTGCCCTGGAGGTGAGGAGAAGGAGGTGGATGCTAGAGGAAAGGATTGCCACTCACAAATCTGAATGTAGCATGTGAGGAAAAAAGAAGAATGGTTTCTGGATTTAGGGGGTAAGTCTTTGGGGGGATGCCATTTACTAAGGTGGAAGGAAAAGAACTAGCTTGAAGGAGAAATGTCTTGGTCATGTTTGGTTTGAGATGTGTGTGACATAACCATATGGAAATGTTAAAGGGACAGTGGGGTACATGAGCCTGGAATTCAGTGGATAAGACAGGATAGAAACATAAAATTTAGAAGAGATATTTGGAAAATCCCTGGTAGGAAGAATATCAATAAAAGGTTCCAAGGTCATGTCCTGGGACAACATCACAAAACAATGAATATTAGTTATTTTCAATACATTAGAAAGAAGAAGTTAGCTAACTATAGCCATGAGTACTTTTTATAATTATCTATCTATTCTCATCCTGCCATCCCTTCATATCATAAACAATCATTGAGCATATTTCCTGAAAGGCAGTAGAGAGAAGTCATCAAGAATGCAAGCTATGGGCCAGGAGCAGTGGCATATGTCTGCAATTCCAGAACTTGGGAGACTGAGGCAGGAGGATCACAATTTTGAGGCCAGCCTCAACAACTTAGCAAGATCCTGTTTCAAAATTTGAAAATAAATTTTAAAAAAGGGCCGGGGATATGGCTCTGTGGTTAAACGCCCCTGGGTTCAATCTTCCCCCTTGCCCACCCCCCAAAAGAATACAGAACACAGCTCTAGAGGCAGGCTGCTGTATTTAAATTCTAGACCCTCCAACTCAGACCTGTACAACCTCAGAGAATCTGCTTATGCACACTGTACCACCATTTCTCCATCTGCAAATAGGGATGTAGTGGGTTGAATAACAGCTCCCACAAAGATATGTATATGTCCCAGAACCTATGAATGTGACCTTATAATAAAAGGGTCTTTGAGAATGTAATTAAATAAAGGAGTTTGAAGTGGGATCATCTTGGATTATCTGGCAATCCCCAAATCCAATGACATAAGTCCTTAGAACAGACAAAGTAGAGCCACACAGACAAGAGAGGAGAATACATGGACACACAGAGAAGGTGATGAGAAGGCAGAGAAGGGAATGAAAGTCACAGGAATGTCAACAGCTACTAAAAGCTGGAAGACACAAGGAAGGATTCTCCCCTAGAGCCTTCGGAAGGAGCATGGCCCTGCCAACACCTTGATTTCAGTCTTCTGACCTCCAGAACTGAGAGTGAATAAATTTCTATTGTTTTAAGCCACCAAATTTGTGCTGCTGTTATGGCAGCCCTAGGAGGAATGATTGTCTCTACTTCATTGGCTTATTATGAGAACTGGATGAGCTGATACGTATAAGGTGTTTAGAACAGTGGCTGCCTAATTCAGTTCTACCCATGACTGGACATTGTACTGGATCCTGAAGAGTAGAGGGGAAAGACAGCTCATCTTCAGAGATGCTCCAGATAAAGATGGCACTCTGGAAACTGGGCAGTGAGAGCCGAGGCAGTAGGAAGAGTGCTCAGGTGCCATATGCATTTCCCTGGTGCCCTAAATCACTGACCGCTGCTTCCCAGCAGTCACCAGCAAAGAAATCAATCATCCTCACATCTGTTCAGGTTTTCAGAGATGCGTACTAGGTGTAGGGAGGGGTTAATGCAAACCTTTCCAGTATCTTTCTCTCATCTCACCATTTCACTGCCTGCTGTCTCATGGGAACCTGTGCTGATGAGGACACTTGGTGCACATTTTTTAGGAACAGATATCTCTTCTTTTAGCCTAATGATATTGGGAATAACAGTGACCAGGGCGGGGTAGGAGTGGAGAGTGAGTGGGCAGTGGCAAACTGCGGAGGAAAGCTATGCCAATTTTGTATGCTGAGTGATTTTGTAATAATATTTGCATGGCTGCTTTATCCTTGGAAGTTAATTTTCTTCACCAGGAGACCCATTATAGCACAATCTAGTTTTACCCAAATCTCTATAAAATACACTGTGCCAAAGAAGAGGGGGAGGTGTCTGTTTTGAAACAGCTGAAATCAGACATTTCATGTGTCATTGGCCAACTCACAAAAATGCAGTTTATTGTTTTATTAAAGTTGGCTCTATTCTCGTCATCTTAGGTGCAGAAAATGAAATGTTGGAACACTTGAGAGTTTAGGATTGTTTTTGATCACCTGTATGCAAACCTTAATAGTGTCAAGAACCACTTAATGCTCACCGTACAGAGGGATCAAGCTGTTGAGGACACTTCTGGTGGCCAAGTCACTGGAACTCTTCCCAGGTGAGTTGCATTATTGAGTATTCAAGCTTGTGTGTATCACCACAAGATATCACAGCTGACCTGAAACACACTTGTCTCTCTGCTCTCCATAAACAGTCTTACAGAGAATTGGAATTACAAGAACATCTCAGAATGTTTAAACAGGAGGGGCAGGTTGGCTTTTGGTAAAAGGGACAAAAATTGCTGCTTATTCTGTCATCCCCTTTAAGAATCCCCAAATCTCCTTAGGGATGACTAGTCAGACCCCCAGGAGTGTAAAGCTCCCTGGTCCCCTCTGTTTTCCCACCAGCTTCCTCTGGATGGTCACAGCCCTCCCCTCTGCAACCCAGTTCCCTGCCTCTCTCCCCTACTGTATACACCATGATCCCAAATTGCTCTCTCTTACCCTGTTCCCAGCTCAACAATTACTGCCTCAGGGGACAAGTCGCAATCGGGGAACTGACTTTGTATTTCCACAGTACCAAGTGTGCCCCTGCTCACACAGGAATCCTACCCTACATTGTATGAATGCCATCTTATTTTTAGCAAAGCAGGATGATCAGTCCTCAGATGCCAGGACAACAGGGTGTGTGTGTTTTATCTTGAACAAGTGGACTGAGGTAGCTGAGTGCAAGTCTAGTGCTTGCAAAGCCAAGTACTAGAGGTGTCCAAGTATTGATAAAAATGAGAGCAGGAGTGGTTCAGCCCAAACTCATTTCCACTCCTGCCAGAACACCTCAAAGGACTCTGCTGGGGCAGCATTCTGTTTCTTGCAAATATACCACGGAAGCCTCTCTTCAGGAAGCTGTTAAAACAGCACAGATCCTATCTGGAAAGAGCTACATTTACTGCAACCGGAAAGCAAGGAATTGGATTATGCTCTTTCAAGGATTCATAGATTCCTAAGAATTTGTGATTTCTTTTATCCTCCTATGGTTATCTAGGCATTTCAGGCTGCTTCTCACAACAGAACTTCCCCTACCTCTTTGCTATTATTTCATCCAAAGTTTGCAACAATTTGGTGTGCAAAATAAGTTGACTTTGCTGCAAAGTCAGTTCCCCTAATCCTGCTTCTTCAAAACCTCTTAGTGTGTACTAGAAGGCTTGATGAGCCACAGAAACACTTAATAACCTAAAAACAAATAATCCAAGAAGAACTTCACCAGCCAGATGTTCACTGCTAGTTTCATTAGATTGCATCATAAAGAGAGTTGAGAATCTTACGTTTCTGATTTTTTGCAAATTGATAGCCTAGTCATGTCACTCAGAATGTATTCATGCGGGCAAGGCAAGCATGGAATAGCCAGGTCCTCTAGGCATGGGGACTGAGTGTGGGATAGAGAAGTGCCTCTGGCCTCTGAAAAGCCAGGCAAAGCCTCTTCTCGGAGGTGGAGAGACTCCACAGATGAAGATGTCTTCACATACTTGGTGCTTTAACAAAACATCTCTTGGCTCAGCTACCCATCACTTCACAAAGGGCCTCTTCAATCATTGAGTTTTCAACCCACAAATGATTCCAGTATTTTAGTGTTTTCTTGAACACATCTGTCAACAGAATGCAGAACTCTTGGGCTCACAGACAGATTGAATCAAATATCCTACCTGGATTCAAATCCCCCTGCTCAGAATCCATGAGAAATGTACACTTTCTCAATTCCACCCTGTTTTTCTACTTCTGGAAGATAAATATGATGAGATCAAGAATTTCAAAGTTTGAAATGCCATAAAAGGATCTATCATTTTATATTCAACCTATGCACAGTCCCAAAGGACAATATAATCTAGACAAAAATTATCCAAGTGGAAAAGACAAAATAATTTGAAAAATGTTTTCTATACTTTCTTAAAATTCTCCACATTTCTCCAAAATTTCATTTAATTTGGAACGCATGTATTGAGTGTTTAGTAAATAAAATTAAGAGCTCCTTTTCCTCTCCCTTCACTAACAAGTGAGAATATTTACTTAATCTTTCTATGTGTAATCAAAGACCCATTAATAAAACCCAGGAGTTATGCAGCTGTTTAGTTCTCCCTCACCCACCTTCTCTTCTCCCACCTTGCACAATTGAGACACCAGTTTCTCAGATCAAGCAAGTGTAGTCTGGAATTCTAGTTCCGGTTGTCTTAATGTGGCAAGTTTTCTGATTTTCTGGGCCTTAGCTTCTTCAAAGGCAGGAACTGGGAAGTCTGAGTGCTTTGTCCCCTTCCAAACCACAGAGGACAGGGAGGTTGCCCAGGCTTTCCCTTTCAGCCCCATAAGACATTTACATAAAAAGGAAGTGAAATACAGGTACAGCCACTGATATAAGCCAACAGATTAAAAAAAGAAAAAAAAAGTAGACATCCTGAAAATTCCTTACGGTGGGAACAGGGAAGCCAGGCTGCTCAGAACAGAGCTTTTTGTTCAAAGCTAAAGGTAGGTTGGAGTTGGACCACTCAAAAGCCCTGCCTTCTATATTCACCTGACTTTGGTGAGGGGTTTATTCATCTCTTGATGCACTATTCCAAAAGACCCACTATGCGCCAGATGCTATCATTGAGGGGCTTGCATACAACCTCAGTACCTCTCTACATACTACCTAAGAACAACTCTGGGAAGCAGCTATTGTACCAGTTTTAGTCGTGAGCAAGCAGATGCTTCAAAATTCCAATGACCTGGCCTGCAAGAAGTTCTCTGCACTACCTGGATTCTAGTTAAGCTTCGGATCCCAATTCATTAACCCTTCCTTTCCCTCTTGGCCATCCCAGAAGGTGCCAGGCACGAGGTTCACCTTCCCTGGCCAGCAGCAGTAATGAAGATCCTTCCTCCAAGCCTCACCAAATGCACTCTGAGCTCTCCGCAGATACTCCCTCCCGTGTCACTGAGAAGACTCCACTCACTGTCCCCTTGCACTGCAGGCTCCCTCTCTCCAGGGCCTCCCCACTCTCTGCTTCTCTCCCACTTCCCAAGGACAGCACAAGCCAGCTTTCTTCTTTCCTGCTCCTTATTGTGTCTGGCCTCTTCCCTCCCCAAACCACTTATATGGCTTCTCTATTCTCTCCCACTTCTCTTTTGCTTACCAAAATGACTGGGAGGGGAATCTGAGGACTCTCCTGAAAAGCCTTTCTTCAGTGGTGTCATCTCTTCAAAATGCTCTAGATTATTTGCAACCTGCACACTCTGGATGTGGTTTTGCTACCTTGCCAATCATTTTTTCCTTCATCCCTTGCACCCCGGCCCTGCAGTCATCCTTGACTGCCGCTGTTCCCCGTCTCTGTGTCTTTTTCTTCCTCCTCCTGAGTGTTGGTCCTTCTCACGCTTTCCTGCCTGTCTGTCTATCTGCCTACCAGCTCTTCCTACCCCTGAAACAACTCTACCCTTAGCATCCATCTTGGCACTGTGGAGGTAACTCTGAAATCAGAAGATAAAGGTTAAAACTGCTGCGTCTCCACGTCTATGTTCTCTAACAGATTCAGCCTCTCTGGGTTTGGTCCTGAATCTTTTGGGAGTTCATCTTCCTTGGAATATTTCCCTTTGTGATTGGTATAGTAGGAGGGACCTGGGGCCACCTTCCAGTAAGGATGCCACCTACCACCATGGTCTGAGTCACTTAGGCCCACGAACCTAGGGCAAGGGAATATCCACAGGTCAGTATTATCTTGCCCAGCCCACCAGGCCGGGAGCTGTCAAGTCACAGCAGAGAGGCATCTACAGTACAAGTGACATCTCTCTGCTTCTCTCCCTGTCCAGCTTGAGGAAGCTGATGGGCAACTGTTCCAGGCCTTATCTGGGCACGAATAAGATAAGGTCCTAAAGAAGCAGGCCCAGGGCAACCTGATGAATGCTCACAGGGATTTGTAGGAGCAGAAGGGTACCTGTAAAGAAGGACTACTCAGCGCCTCCTAGAGCTCAAGTCACTGAAGAGGCCCTTGAGCTGGACTTGAAGAAGTTTATCAGGAGGATCAGAGAAGAAAGAATACTCCAGGGACCACCCTACCACTGCCACCAAAGAAAAGCAGCTTTGTAAAGGTGGACCCATGACAGGTCAAGAGTTCTCCACCCCTGTGTGAGTTGGGGGACACAGCAAGTGAGAGGTCTGAAGAAGCACAAAGGATCTGGAATTTATCTCATGGGACCTGAGAGCTGGAACAGGTTTTACAAGGAGAGGTAGAAGAGTGAGAAAGAGAGGCCTGGAAGGATTTCTCCAGGCTTCTGGTTTGTCAAATGTTTAAACTCCAGATTTCAGCCCCTGTGCAGTTGTTCTCATGACCTGCAGGGAATCATTGTTTCTTCTCTCCAAATCCTCCCAGTGCCCACACGTCAAGTCTGACAGATCTTCCTTTCTTCTTAGTACTGCCACCCACCAACTCGGACCTTCACCGCTTCCCCTTCTGTCTTATTACAAGAACCTTTTCTCTAGGCTCCCTACCTCTCATCTCCCTCCAGTCCCAATATTTTCTGCAAGAGATTAATCACCCAAAGGCACATATCTGATCAAGATAGTCTGTTGTTCAAAAATCCCAAACATTCCCCTACTGGCTGGAAAACTAAGTTCCTGAAGTCCTTATCTCAGCTTCTTCCCCCACTGTACCCCTAAGGGCCTAGTCCTAACTCAGGATCAACTTCTCAGTACATGTCTCTTCTACTTAGACCTCCCCACAAAGCCTTTTTTTTAAAATATTTTTTATAGTTGTTGATAGTCCTTTATTTTATTTATATGTGGTGCTGAGAATTGAACCCAGTGCCTCACATATGCTAGGTGAGCGCTCTACCACTGAGTCACAACCCCAGCCCCCCCACAAAGCCTTTTGATCCCTTCAGTCAGAAGTGACTTCTTTTCCTCTGTATTCCCAAAATGGTTTTTGTTTGTTTGTTTTTTGTTTTCTGGTACTGGGATTGGACCTAGGGATGCTTTACCATTGAGCTACATCCCCAGCCCTTTTTATTTTTTATTTGGAGACAAGGTCCCACTAAGTTGCCCAAGGTGGTCTTGAACTTATGATTCTATTGCCTTCCGAGTAGCTGGGATTATGGGCATGTATTACCTTGCCAGCTGCCAAAATGTTTTATTTGGACCACTCTTTAGTTCCTTTATTCATTCAATTATCCCTTCATTCCTTCATCCAGTAAACATGGGGCACCTACTACATGCCCAAAGTGCACTGGTTTGCATCATAGCCATCTCTAGACTTCTCTTTTAGACTGAAACTGACAGTAGGGAGGGAGCCTCTTTCATCTATGCACATCCCCTCGAACCTCTAAGCCCAGCAAACCACAGGTACTCCAAAAATAAAATGATTGAGATGAAAAGAGAAATTATCATAAGTTTCCTTAAATAGTAAACTGGCGTAAGTGCATGCAAAATCAATTTCAGTGATAGATTTAAAGTATGATTCAATATTTTTTCTAGGAGCATATTAACTATGTCAAGGGAGGTGCATTTATATACTTTACATGGCTCTGATTCTTCCTCTCCAACACCTGCTACCACCCCCTAACCCTACCTCCACAACACATGAATGCATACCCACTATATGGCTTTTATAAAAGCAGGAGTTCTTGGCCCATTCTAATGGAAGAAGGAATTGATGAAGCCAGAAAAACCACCTACAGCCAGGGGTGTGTTCTAAGACAGTCTATTCCGCCCCCACAAACAGCCCTCCCACACCACACCTGCCAACTTGTACCTACTTGACTCCCACCCAGAAGTCGCAGACCAAAAAAGCTGGCCCAGTAGAAATACCCAGTGGCAAGCCCACAGCAGGCTGACTGTGGGAGACCTCCCCTGGAAGGAGTTCTGAAGTCCAAGGCAAGGTCTGCAAGTGTGAGTCATTTTCTGCAGCTGCTCATCAACCACCTCCAATAGCTTCATTACAATTTTTCAAGGTAAACACATGAACCCAACAGATCCCACCTGTGGGGGAGGCCAGAGGCTGCAGCCAGCTGCAGGGGATAGAACTAGACCCAGCTCTGTGTCCCAACACTGGCCAATCTCCAGTCCCAACATAGGTCTGGACTCTGGAATGCCCTGATGCCTGTCTTTCCAGTCTCTGCGACCAGTTTATGCCAGACCTTGTGTTCTTCTCACCTCAGTGTCCCTTATCAAGGTCTCTGCACAGATCAGGGTTAATGAGAGCAGGCTTCTGGACCCTTCCCCTAGTCAACTCAGCTCTGCGCTTTAATGGATTATCCAAAAGAAGGGGGCGGGGAGAACAGGAGCAGCCGAAGACGTAAATGGTAAACGCAAATCCGAGAGGAGGGATGGGGGCAGACACACACTAGGTTTTAGGGTCTGAACTCAGCTTAGGAAGGAGAGAAAGATTTCCATATTGGAATGTTCCCCGTCTCCCTGGCAGATGCCATTGCTCTTCAGGAGCCCCCTCCACTCTTGGCCTCTTCTCTGGCCAGAGGCGAGGAAGAGAGGCAAAGAAGCGCGGTAGGACGGTCCGGAAGACAGACCCCAATCCCTCCGCTCCCGGTGCAGGAGGAACGATTGCTCTGGGATAAGGACTCCTGGCCATGTCCTCAGTGTCCCCACCAGTACATCTCCGGTTGTCCTACTGTTGCAATCCCGCTCTGTCCAACCCTCTCCTCTCCACCGCGCCCTCCTTGCCCTCGACCGGATGGATGGGAGAGGAGTTTGGACCACCTAACGTGGGACCCTGGTTGGGCGCCCCCACTCACCGCCTAGCTGGAGCTGAGATTTCCTCACCCGATTTGTCACTGAACTTTCTGGGGTGCTAGGCTCCCCCTGACCCTGCACGCCCAACAGGGACCCCAAGTCCCAGCAGCAGCGGGACGGTCGCTTCACCTGCTCGCGGCTCGGCGGAGGCTCCCGCTACTCCTCTCGCTTCCAGGCGCCGCCCGGCGGTCCCGGCGCAGAGCCGCCGCGGCTGCTACCACCAGCGCGGACGCCGCGGGTCTGGAGCTGCAGCGCCGCGGTTTGCAGCAAGCCGGGGGAGGCTTAATCCCCGGCACCTTCGGCTCGGCCTGCGTCGCGGCGGGTGCCTGCAGCAGCAGTCCTGCCGCGTCCCCAGCCCGGGGCCAGAACACACTGGAGCTGGGAGTCGGCTCCTGGCGGCTCTGGGGATCCACCGAGCCTCCAGGATGGGCGGGGATTCCCTCCCTCTGGTTGATTCGAGGGGCGGGAACTCCCTTCCTGGAGTGACAGAGACAGGGGGCGGGGATTCCCCTGCTGGAATGACAAGGTGGGCGGGGATCCCCCTCACCCCACCCAGCAAACCCCTCGCGGGCAGGTAATCTCTCCGGATGAACCAGCAGTCCTCGTGCTCTGGCTTCAGAAACCTGGGGATCATGGGAGGGAAGGATCCAGGGAGACAGCAGCTCATAATTTCCATACAGGCGAGGCTTGGGGCGCCATCTATGTGGAAGAGTGTGAGCCAGGGATCTTGAAGTTGCTTTTGAATAGCACTTCACATAGCATCGAAATGCCAATTGCCTTATCACAGAATGCGGTGGAGGGGCCAAAGGAGACGGGAAGAGATATTTACCCATCCCAAGTTACACTTGGCCTCTAGTCCTTAGGATACCAAAGTTAATTTCGCACTGGTATGACAATTTCAGGAGAAGGGACCTCTTGGCACTTGAGAGCTGCTTAATCCCTCCTTAAGCCCCTGAGGGAAATCCCAGGGCCCCCGTAGGCGGTTTGGGACCGTGTGAGCACTAGACAGGAACTCCTGCTGAGTGACTGTAAGAGCTAATGCCAGTCGCCCTTGGCCTTGTTCCAGGTCACTCGAGGAATAGAAGCCCCAGGCTTTTCGGATTCTTGGTTTCCGTGAATTTTCAGGAAGGCCTTCAAATAATTTTGGTTCTTTTTTTGTCATCCTTGTCATTCTGCCTACCACAGGGAGAGGATGATAAGAACATAATAGGGAGACTGCACAGCTCTGCAAATTAAGCTCTCTTAAGAGGAAAAAGCTGGTCTTTTTCAAGTGCTAGGAGATAAGAGTAAAAACATATGAAAAATTACAAAACCTGGGATAATGAATAGTTGAATAATGCTTTTGACATTTTCTGCAGAGCAATAATTGGAAATCTTTGCTTTGAGGGGGATGGGGATGGTGTGGGACACTGTTGGGCAGTGGCTTTGCCCAGCAAGGCAATAGGCTCTGGTCTCTTGGAAGAGCATATAGACATAAATCACCTGCACAGATTCCACAGAGCTGTCCCACAGCCTTAGAAAGCCAGGATGGTCCCAAGGCATTTGGAGATGATATTTCCAGCGGGCTTTTGGGTTGGGGAAGCACTTGATTCAGATCTCCTTCAGCTTTTCCCCCCTGACCTCCCTGAACTACAAGCAATTGAACCCAAGGGTGCTCTACCACTAAGCCATACCTGTTGTGAGCCATCCATGGGTTGTGTGTGGACTGTCACGCATCAAAGCCTATTGAATAGGAGGATCTGGTGTCTGGGAAAGTCCAGTGGACATTTCCTCTGGTTTACTGCCCAGCACATTGTGAACCCTATTCAGCTCTGCCCCAGGTCCCACACAGCACCAGAGATGGGGTGACCTGCCAAGATGCCAATCAACCTGCTGACTTCAAGACATTTGAAAGGAAGGCTCCACCCTTGTAACCTTATCCTTGCCTTTTGATGTACCCCCTTAAATAAACCATAGGAGCCATTTTCTTTCTTTTTTTTTTTTTAATATTTTTTAGTTGTGGATGAACCTTTATTTTTATTTATTTATTTTTATGTGGTTCTGAGACTCAAACCCAGTGCTTTACACATGCTAGGCAAGCGCTCTACCACTGAGACACAACCCCAGGCCCCTGGGAGCAATTTTCTAAGAGTCTAGTTCCAGCTCCTGTGGGGACTGGACCTATTAGGGGCTTCAACTTTTAAAATTATCTTTCTGACTTTGTCTTTTGTTCTTCACTAATTATTCTAGACTTTAATATTTCAGGAGACTTATCCCTCCGAGCAGACAAGAATTCCCTGGCGAGATGCTGGCCACCCCACCATACATACACTCAACCATCTTTTTTATTTTGGGACAGGTCTTGCTAATTTGCCCAAGCTAACTTTAAACTTGCAATCCTCTAGCTTCAGCCTCCCTGGTAGCTGGGATTACAGGCCAGTTCACAGCACCTGGTTGCTTCTTCAGCTTTTATAATTACCAGGCTACTGAGATCAATGCCTGCACAAATCCAAGCGTCATGTATTAGGAGTTACACAATCTCAGGTACCCAGAGCTTCTCTACCTATCTTCAAATGCAGAGATCACCTACCATGCAGGATTTCTGAAAAGGTCATCAGTAACACAGCTATTCTGTGCAGCACTTAGGAGGTACTCAGTAAAATGGTAACTATTGTCTAGAAAGGCATTATTGGGATACCACACAAAGAATCTCTCTGCAGTTGTATAGGACTGGTATTTTCTTTTTTCTTTTCTTTTTCTTTTTCTTTTTTCTTTTTTTTTTTTTTTTGCTACTGGGGATTGAACTCAGAGGCATTCAACCACTGAGCCACATCCCCAGACCTATTTTGTATTTTATGTAGAGACAGGGTCTCACTGAGGTGCTTAGCGCCTCGCCATTGCTGAGGCTGGCTTTGAACTTGTGATTCTCCTGTCTCAGCCTCCCTAAGTGCTGGGATTACAGGCTTGTGCCACCGCGCCCGGCTAGGACTGGTATTTTCTGCTAGTTTCACAGTCCCAGGCTTATCTTTCACTCCTCTCTCCCAATCGCAGGAGCCATGAAGGGGCAACTCATGTCTTCTTAGCACAGATCTGCACACTTCAGCACCCATTGAAAGTTTGTTGAATAAGTGAATATGAAAATGGCTTATCACTCAAACCATACTTCCTGTTATTTCTTACCTACCCCATTCCAGCCTTTCACCCCAGCCATGTACTGTTTTTCTTTTTTCTCTTGGTATGAGATTTAACCTATTCCAAGACACTGGGATTATAGGCATGTGCCACACATCTTCGCTTCTAACCCTGTACTTCTAACCTGTGAGTTATGTTTCCTCTGCCAGAATTGACATTTTCACCATTCTGTATCTGCTAAAATCCCAGAATTCAATGTAATTTCTTCTGGGAAGACTTCTCTGATCACCAGCACCAAAATCAGATGTCTTCTTCCTGATTAGATCTTTTTTATATTTCTAAAGCCTAGTGTCCAAACCAATAGCTTCCTGCTAAATATTTGCTGAATTAAAGTAAGTTGCTAAATATATATTGGTATGTGTTATGTATTATTTATAAAAATAATAGATGCAGATGTACTATTTTATCTATCTCCTTTAGACATTG
Source organism: Geosciurus inauris (assembly GCA_004024805.1). Taxonomy (NCBI): domain Eukaryota; kingdom Metazoa; phylum Chordata; class Mammalia; order Rodentia; family Sciuridae; genus Geosciurus; species Geosciurus inauris. The sequence goes on from PVHX01013721.1 coordinate 48,541, forward strand.
TCCTGTTGACCTGCTTAAAATACTTCTAATTTCAATCACTCTTTCTCTAATATTTTCCAGTTATTTTTTGGTAAGTTCTTGCTTGCTAATAATAGCTCAACTCACAAGGGGTCAATCAAATGCATGGAAATTTTGTTTTGCCCTTGCAGTCTTGTCAATTTGGAAAGCTGACAACTGAAGGCATTTATTTTCCAGTGTTTGAAGATCAAAAGGTAAATCCTTTCTGCCCCCTTGTTAAATATTTAGTCACAGATTAGTATTTCTGTCCAAGTTGCCATTTTAATTTATTGCTCGTAATATACATGATATGGAAGAGGAGGTTGTATATAGAAAAGCTAAATCTTAAGAATGAGAAAAAATGAATATAATGAACAAACAAAAAATCTATTATCCTGGGCTACAATATATTGGTGACAGGTAAAAGAATGTAGTGTCCTTTAGGTTACATAGATTCTCATGGACTGCAATAGCATTTGGTTTACCTTGAGCTTTCTCCCTTTATGAAGAAGAATCTCCCCACCAGGCTGCTGGAACTGAAACTGGTAGTTTCATTAACGCTTAAAAAAGATCCTTTTCTACTTGCCCTCCTTAGGGGCTCTTCCTAGTATGTTTTTAGGGAGGAGAAGGAGACTTAGTCAACAACTGGCTCAATTCCCTTTCTCCTCCCAACCTCTGTGGGTTTATTTTATCTCCAAAACAGAGTCTATCTTCCTGTTTACCTAGGTAATTACCTTCTCTTTCTTCCTCAAATTCCTGGCCATTGAATCTTCCATTCATGACTTCATATTGGAATGAGCCATCCCCTGGCCAAGGAAGTGCTTAAAAAGAATAAGTAGCAATGACTGTAAAACATGAATTCAGTGTATTCTAGTCAGGACTGTACTTAAGGATTCCCAGGAGATGGGAAAATTCAGATAACCCAGCCCTTCATGCCTGACACCACCATGCTCTGGGTCTTTGGGTGGGGTCTCAACGTTGCATTCTTAACTTGAGCTCCAGTGACTGCAATTTGGGTGGCCCACAGAGCACACTTGGAGAAGCTCAAAGTAGAGTGACTTATAAAATGAGAAGACCAAGTTCACATTCCAGTATATGATCATAGCAGTGATAGATTTTATTTTAAGTGCTGATGAAAATTTTGTAATATCTATTTCTTAGGCAGAATCTTTTATTAACCAATATACAAAATGTACCCCCATTTGATGTATGCTCCTTTTTTTGGTGGGGAGGGGTACTGAGGATTGAACTCTGGAGCACTCCACCCCTGAGCCACATCTTCAGGATTTTTTTTTTTTTTTGTATTTTATTTAGAGACAGGTTCTCACTGAGTTGCTTAGCACCTCACTTTTGCTGAGGCTAGCTTTGAACTCATGATCCTCCTGCCTCACCCTCCTGAGCCGCTGGGATTATAGGCTTGTGCCACTGCGCCTGGCTGTATGCTCTTTTTTAAAAAATATTTTAACGCATTTTTTACTAGTGTATTATAGTTGTACATAATGATGGGATTTGTTGTTACATACGATTTTTTTTTTTTTTTTGGTACTGGGGATTGAACTCAGGGGCACTCAACCACTGAGCCACATCCCCAGCCCTATTTGTGTTTTATGTAGAGACAGGGTCTCACTGAGTTGTTTAGCACCTCGCCTTTGCTGAGGCTGGCTTTGAACTCACGATTTTCCTGTCTCAGCCTCCCAAAGTGCTGGGATTACAAAGGTGTGCGCCACTGAGCCTGGTTATGAATTTGTTACATACATTTGTTTGCCATACAAATATACCATAAGCTCTTTTAAAATATACATTTAAGTGAAAGGTTAAAGTACCTTTCATTCTATGTATATTGAAAATGATGAGTTTCACTGTATCCACAAGCATGACATTGGAACTTAGACAAATGTGCCTTGTCATTTTCAGTGTTTTCTAATATTACTGCACATGCAGATTTGTGATTTTTCTCCTGGGCTTCCCTTACAGAATATGCTCTTCCATTTATTTAAGCAGCTAAGCCAGTCTATTATTTATCACTTTGACTCCCAGCCTTCTATTTATACTAAGGTAGCATTGATTGCCAGGGTAACTTTTTCATACATTTTTTTGGCAGAAAAAATAAATTACACACTAGCAAGAACAGATCAGATAGTACTTACTACTTCTACAGTGTATATAGATGATTGGATCGTTTTGTAAAAGCATATAAGAATGAAGTGTGAGTCTAAGTGAATACAGTCATGAACTGTAGTGACATTTGGTTCACCTCTGAGCTTATTTGTCTCACAGGTTTATGGCACCAGCAAAACAAAGCTACTAAAAATTAGAATAAGAGAAATAAAAGGAGAGGTTTAGGGCTGGGGTTGTAGCTCAGTGGTAAAGTGCTTGTCTAGCATGGGGGAGGCCCTGGGTTTAATTCTCAGCACCACATTAAAAACAAATAAATAAAATAAAGTTTAAAGTCTTAAAAAAAAAGAGAGAGGTTTTATTAGCATAACCAGTACTTTGCAATCAGCGTATCAAAAAAAGAAGTTGTTATAGTTACAGAACATACAGGTTTTATCTTATAGTTTGCTATTATCTTTATGTTTGCATAAGAGACAGGACTTGGAAGTGTCTTCTTGGGGCTCATGGCTTCTATAACTTTGGCACAGTTGTGTTCCCCAGAAGTTGAGAACCTCAGGTCCTTCCCTATTCCCTGTTCCCACATTGTTGCAATTCAGTGAAATCACCCTGTATCTAAATTTGTAAACTATTTAGTTATTTGTACATAACACATCCTCATTCCTACTTCCTGTCTTGCCTGCTGATCATTCCATTCTGAACCACTAATTTTGAAAAGGCATCATTTTAAGTCCATCATGTGCTATTTATTCCTTCAGATACTTCTACCTCCAGAGAGCCTCACTGAATAACCTCAAAAAAAGTAATTACAAATATATTATTTGTCTATCAGTTCTGTTTTCTTTGTTTTTGTTTTTTATTTTTTACTTCTTTATCTCTTGTGCCAATCTTAGCACATGTTTTACTGGTACAGCTACTATGAACACAGAAATTAAAGTCAGCTAAATATACCCAGCCCAAAAGAGCATCAGAAATAAATAGCTACGTTTTGCAGTATGTAAGCATGGGCAAGTTTCTCCAAAATGGAGAAAATGTTACCTACCTTTACAGGTCTCATTAGGATGTTAGGTCCCAAGGAGATCATAGATGTGAAAGTACTTAGGAAAAAAAAAAATTACTCTTCAAATGAGAGAATGTGAGAACAGCTGCCATTTTTTGAATGGCAAATTCAGTTTGTCATCAAATATACCTAAATAAATAACTTACATTTCATCTCAAAGTACAGCAGGAATCACCAAAAGCACTTGATAAAGCCATTGATAAATGACCATTCACAATTTCTTCGCAATCATGTCTGATTTAGTAGGCCAAACATAGAAAATGCATTTTGCTTCTTTTCTGCATCCTGGAGAACCAGTCAATGACGTCCATAGAAAGTAGAACCGTGGAAAAGCTAAATTTGTTCAAAAACAAAGTCATTGTCTATTTATTTATTTGGTCTTAGCTAGTTCCCTCTCTCCATCTGCCTATCAGAGTAGTTTCCCTATTGGTTGCTGCTTGAAATGAATCCAGAGGATCATGTTCTTGGTTGGCCTTTATTTAATTCAGGAGTCCATCTTGTTTCTAGTTAATAGAATATTGCGCGCGCGCACACACACACACACACACACACACAAACACACACATAAGCAAAATGTTTGATGTCCATTTCCTCTTTTTGTTAAATTTTTCATGAATTTGGGGAGAAAAAAATCATTTTTCTTCTTATTGTATACTTATCAACAAAGCAAATAACTACTTTAAATAATTTGCTAGCATAATCTGGATAATCAGGCTACCTGAGAATAAAGAGGAAAGAAACAAAAGAATGAAAGTCAAATACAAGATAACAATTTCCCAGGATTCTAGAACCTGAAAGGGACACCTTAGGAATCAACTTGTCTAGTGCAGTTCTATGACTTACCTAGGAAGCACTCTTGATGGGTACACAGCATATCCTTTGGAAAGGCTGGGGAAACAGTCAAGTGACCTCTATTTTGCCCATCATTTTGGCAATGCTAATTCTACTACTGCATAATATATAACACTTGATTTTTACAATCAAGACGCTGAGTCTCAGGGCTGTGGACTCGGAAGCTGGAGACTGACATCAAGGACTGAGGTCATTCATGTTCCCTGTCATTGAAGGGCACAAACATATTTGTTTCATGCCCTAGGAGAGGAAATATTCTCCAGTGAAGGCAGCAGACTTATAAATTAATTCCTTATGATAAATTCCAAATGCTCCTCAAAGAATGTTGTTTTTCTTATTAAAATCTTTTGAAATGTCCGCTATCAGTCAGAATGTCATGGAGCTTATCAATATTGTATCTCCAGCATGAATCTGCAAAAAAGTGCCTTTAGAGATCAAAAGAATTCACAGAAATGTGATAATGCAGAATGTTATGTAGCAAAGTTTTCCAAACTTGCTTTATTGTAGATCATAAATATTTTTTTTTTCTGACAAGGGCTCATAGGCTATTCCAAAACCAATTCCCCCGCCCCTGGAATTGTTAACTGGCAAAACTTCATCCAAAATCAGAGTGAATGGTCCCATCAATACCACTATATATTATAGTTCTCCACTGGGTCAGAACTAGGGTGAGGAAACAGAGGTGCTAGGGCACAATATTTAAGGAGGCATCTACTCGCAGGAGCAGACACAGCCCTGAGAATGGATACACAAAATCAGGAGTGAGTACCCCCTTAAATTTGCTGCCTCTCCCTTGTACTGGTCCCAGATCTCTGAAGGAACACAGAAATGCAGAAGACACCCTGGAAGGTTTGGATGCGTGATTACTAGCACAAAGTGTCCCTGGATGAAGTGTCCTCATGCTTTTAATCCCAGTGATTTGGGTG
>PVHX01013722.1:0-53502 GCA_004024805.1 Geosciurus inauris
GGCGGCAAGGTGCAGAGAGCTGCCAAAAAAACTGGTTGGAAGCTGGCACCCCGCTACTTCCAGTCTCAGGCTCCGCTAGCTGTAGCCCTGGGCTGAGGCCCGGGCTGCAACCGCGTTTCTCCAGCTGGCGCCGAAGCCACGCCTCCTGGCTACCGCTGCCTCCCAGTGATCCTGCACTCACACATACACAAGTGAAATTCCTGTGTGGGATGTTGAGCCGCAGAATGATGCCAGGAAGCTGGCTGGAAAACGGCGCCTCCACCACTTCCAACCCTGATCCCTGAGAGCCTAGCGCAGCGTGGACTGTCTAGGCCGCCATCTTGGAACCGCCCTCAATTATAATTTAGACACACCTCAGCTTTATGAAGAAATGGTCTAGAAGTCTTGAGGAACTTGGAATGTGCAGATGCAAAAGGGTTAATGTCCTTGGAGCTGCTGGCAGGCCACAACAAGAGCACAGCAGGCTGTTCTCTGGACATGCTATGCTGACATTAGCTGTTTGCCAAACTTCCGCTTGAGACTCTATCCTGAAGACTGTTGACCTGTTTTAACTATTCTCTATGGTTTACTGTTTTGCCAGAGCATGCCATGCATTGTCTAGAATCTCTGTATTTTTAAAGAAGTTGTTTTTTTAAAGAAAGAACTGCTTATGATAGGGATAAGAAGACATTATTTCACAGATATAAAATAATATTTACTAAAAAAAAGAACTGCTAGCCACTATAAGAATAAAAATTATATAAATACACAATGCTTCTAATAATAAAGATTCTTAGTCTGCTTTGGATACCCTGTGTCCTGATCTTGCTATGTGCTATAGGAAGCCCTCAGGTTCCCAACATACCTATTTTTAAGGGAAAGGGTCTTTACACCTTCAGATAGATACAAATCTGACATTTTTAATTTTATGCTTCTAATTGACTTTATAGAACCTTTACAACCTTTTTAGAACAAATACACATGAACAATTTTAGATGTCTTCTCTGTATTAAGACTAGCAAACCCTTGCTCATTACCCAACCAGGAAGAGACCATAACAACTTTATGACAATGGATTAGTCATTATGGATTACCAAACATCAATGAAAGTGACCAGGAAACACATTTCACAGTGGCCAAAATTAAAAAATTATCTGACACATTGGGCATACAATGGAATTACCACCTTGCCTATGATCCTACTGCCAGTGTTTTCATCAAATAATGGAATAAAATACTTAAAACTAAACTATGGTCTTCACTGATTTGTCTCTAGGTAAGGACAACTCAATTAAAGTCTTAAAATTAAATAATAGGCCTCTTTTAAACAGAAATTCTCCTTCTCAGACAGCTTTTTCTTGTGACCCATGTTACCCTACCAAATACACAATCTTTAAACAATGCCCCAAATCCACCCAGAGCACTCATTAAAAATTCAAATGACAATTCCCTTTCCCTACAGAATATTTTCACATCTGCTGATGGAATCTACTTTTGGATGATTGGCACCAAAGGGCACCTCCAGTTCACCAAATGCAACATAATATCTCCATGAAGATCACCTGTGTTGCTCTGCTTTAGCCTTAGACAGATATTTGTAAACTCATCTCCTTGATCATCTTCATTTACATTCTACTTTCAGTCCTCATTTTGATTGAGCATTTTACCTTTGGCCAGCATCACACCTACACAAACTCTACAGAGTACTCCAAGGTCTGGCAACACAAATTTCTAGTAAATTACATGCTATGCCTCATAGAAACCTCACAGTGAATTTAAATGTCTCTCAGGTTGCCTTTCATTGTTTTTTGACATTTTTCAGTAATGAATTGGACCAATTGCCTTCAATAGACCTTCACCATCTCTCCCACCCAGGTATTAGATCTCATGGAGGACCTCTGGCATCTAGAAGCCTTTACTGACCTGACCCCTATCTAACTCTCTTCCTTCTTCTCCCACCTTCTACATCGAATGTTTTGTTCCTCTCATACTTATTGTAAAACCTGTCATTGATTGTTTCCCTTTATCTCTGGATGTCTATGACATGACCATTTTCCTGGCCTTGTATTCCTTCCCCAACTTCCCCTATCACCTATGAATGTATTGCCTCTTTTACCCCTATTAATTTTTCTCATTTTGATCCCATTTATTGCTTTCTTCTTCTGTATTTTTTGTCACATAATGCATTTTAGCCCCTCTATAAAACCTCAGGGTATCACACTGGAAATTAACATTGCAGTTAACTCAGATACAGGTGTTTTGATATTGTGTTATCAACACAGCAATACTCACACATATCACACTTTCCCATTTTTTATTTTACTCCAACCCACAACCTCAGACATACCCCACATAATCTCTGACCTCAGAGCACAATTGCTCCCAAGAGTCTCCCTTGACTCATACACATTATATATAATCTCTGACCTCATAGTGCAATTGCCCCCAAGATTCTTCCTTGATCAATGACTGTTCACATTTGTCTCCATGGTATCTTTGATGCAAACATACCTGCAACATTTGGCTTCTCAACATGAGGTCACCATTCCAATGGATACTGACCCTGTATTTTCTTTTTCTCTTCCACCATTTGATCTGGCCACACAATGTTAGCTCAAGTAACTCTACTTCTACTAATGAGGAGACTCACCAGTCCCACATACCTGGAACTTCACATGTGTTAGTGTAATACCATGGATATATGTAAATTTACCCAAGGTGCTTTATTTTTGGAAGAGCATACACAGTCATTATCATATCAAATACAAACTGAAATCTCTTTTGGATAAGAATGCATTCTGCAGACACATAGATTCAATAGATTCAATAGACTGCACTCAATAGTATGCAACTGCCAAAAGATATAATTCATGGCATCAAACATTCTTAGATAATACATGAAACCTCACTAATTGAGTTGACCCCAATCCCCATCACTGTTCTTCTTTTGAAGCATGGAGACAAATTAGAGCAGCTTCAGCACATTACCCATAGTTCTTTTGCTCATTATCTTCTTCTTTCTATGATTTGTCTACTTTCAACTACACCAGTGAAACCACCATATATAGATACACAAAAAATAATGGACAATAGCCTATCATTCTATTGTAACTTGGCTGCAAAAGTAAATTTTTTCTTCTTATGGAATTCAATTTTTGATTTTCCCTGCCTTACTTGTGGAAATGACAATTATGACTGTTATAACCAAATGGACATACCTGCCTCAAATGACAAAACCCATAGAACTCACAGAAGAAGAGAGTGACAACCTGAATGCCCCATTCTTTCCAGATGTCTCTACTGAACTGTCCCACCTGACTCTCCATGAAGCATCAAAAAATTCCCAGAACCCATTGGTTTTGAATGCCTAATGAGCTTCTTTAAAGTACATCCTGAATTAAACAACCCAAAGACTGTAGTGTTATGTGCGGTTGATTTCAAAACCTAACATTTTTTCTTGCAATTGGAAATATACTGCCATAATGCCTCTTGGGACCCATGGATTTATAATGTTTCCCAACTGTTCATGAATGCACAATTTCTTCAATGAAATAATATCAGAAAATTTCCCAAACATGAAGAATGAATTGGAAAATCAAATACAAGAGACTTACAGGACATCAAATGTACAAAACTACAACAGATCCACAGCAAAATGCATTATAATAAAAATTCCTACCATACAAAATAAGAATAGAATCTAAGAACTGTAAGAGAGAAGGTTCAGATTACATACAGAAGGAAACCAATTTGGATTTCAGCAGATTTCTCAACCCAGACTTTCAATGAAAGGAGATCCTGAAATAACATATACCAAGCTCTGAAATAAAATGGGTGCCAACCAAGAATCTTATATCATGCAAAATTAAGCTTCAGATTTTTTGATGAAATAAAAACCTTACATGATAATCAAAAGTTAAAAGAATTTACAGTGAGGAAGCCTGCACTAGAGATCATTCTTGGCAAATATTTCATGAGGAGTAAATGAAAAACAACAAAGAAATTGGCAATGGAGGGACTACACTAAAGAAAAGTCAATCAAAGCAGAAACCAAGTCAAGTTAAAAACCAAAAACAAACCAAAATGAATGGGAATACAAACCATATTTCAATTATAACCCTGAATGCTAATGGCCTAAACTCATCAATCAAAAGACATAGACTGGCAGATTGGATTAAAAAAAAAAAGACCCAACAAGACCCATGTTGTCTACAAGAAACTCATCTAATATAAAAAGACATCCACAGAGTGAAGGTGAAAGGATGGGAAAAAACATACCACTCAAATAGGCCATGTAAACAAGCAGGGGTTTCCATTCTCACATCAGATAAAGTAGTTTTCAAACCAAAGACAGAAGGGATAAAGGAGGACATTTCATACTGCTTAAGGGAAACATACATCAAGAAGACATAACAATCATAAATATTTATGCCCCAAACAATGGAGTATCCACGTATACAAACAAAATCTTCTCAATTTTGAGAATTAAATAGGCCACAACACAATAATACTGGGCAAGTCTAAAACACCTCTCTCACCACCAGACAGATCTTCCAAACAAAAACTAAAGAAACCATAGAACTCAATAATACAATCAATAATTTAGAATTAACAGACATACACAGAATATTTCATCCATCAAAATGTGAATATACTTTTTTCTCAGCAGCACACAAATCCTTCTCTAAAATAGAGTATATCTTATGCCACAAAGCAAGTCCTAGAAAATACAAAGAAATAGAGATACTATCCTGAATTCTATCAGACCAAAATGGAATAAAAATAAAAATAAGTGATAAAATAAAAAAAGAAGAAACTACATCACCTGGAGACTAAATAATACACTATTGAATGATGAATGGATAAATAGAAGACATCAAGGAGAAGATAAAAAAATTCTTGGAGGTAAATAAGAACTCTAATACAACATATCAAAATCTCTGGGACATTATGAAGGTTGTGTTAAGAGGAAAGTTTATTGCATTGAGCTCATTTATTAATAGAAAAAAAGTAAAGAAATAAAGGACTTGGCATTACATCTCAAAGCCCTAGAAAAAGAAGAAACAATCAACACAAAAGAAATAAAAGACATGAAATCATTAAAATATGGGCTGAAATTGAAGCAAAAAATATTTCAAAAAATTGACAAATGAAAAAGCTGGTTCTTTAAAAAAAATAAATACAGTTGATAAAACACTTAGATACCCCAATGAAAAAAAGAAAATTCAAATTACTAGAATTCTAGATGAAAAGGAAAATATCATGACAGACACTACTTCAATACAGAAGAAAATTAGAAACTATTTTGAAAATCTATACTCGAGTAAAATAGAAAGTTCCAAAGACACTGACAAATTTCTAGGGGCATATGATCTGCCCAAACTGAATCAGGAGGACATACACAACTTAAATAGATCAATTTCAAGCAAGAAAATAGAAGATGCTACCAAAAGCTTACCAACAAGGAAGAGCCTATGACCAGATGAATTCTCAGCTGAGTTCTACAAGACCTTTGGAAAATTAATATAAATTCTCCTCAAACTATTCCATGAAACAGAAAAGGAGGGAACCCTTCCAAACTCATTCTATGAGGCTAGTATTACCCTGATTCCAAACACAGACAAAAACACATCAAATAAAGAAAACTTCAGACCAATATCCCTGATGAATATTGACACAAAAATTCTCAATAAGATTCTGGCAAATCATATACAAAAACATATTAAAAAGATAGTGCACCATGATCAAGTGTGTTTCATCCCAGGTTATGCAAGTTTGGTTCAACATACAGAAATCAATAAATGTAATTCATAGCATCAATAGACTTAAAGTCAAGAATCATATAATTATCTCTATAGAAGCTGAGAAAGCATTTGACAAAATACAGCACCTCTTTATGTTGAAAACACTAGAAAAACTAGGGGTAGTAGGAACATACCTCAACATTGTAAAAGCTATCTATGTAAAACTGAAAGGCAACATCATCTTCAATGGGGAAAATTGGAAGAATTCTCTCTAAAAGTGGGAACAAGACAGGGATGCCCTCTTTCACCACTTCTATTTGACATTGTACTTGAAACACAAGCCAGAGCAGTTAGACAGACAGAAGAAATTAAAGGGATATGTCTAGGAAAAGAAAAAGTTAAACTACCACTATTTGTCGACAACATGATTCTTTAGTTAGAGGATCCAAAAAATTCCACCAGAAAACTTCTAGAATTAATAAATCAATTCAGCAAAGTAGCAGGACATAAAATCAATACCCATAAATCAAATGAATTTCTATACATCAGTGATGAATCCTCTGAAAGAGAAATTAGAAAAACTATCCCATTCACAGTAACTTCAAAAATAAAATAAAATACTTGGGAATTATTTTAACAAAAGAAGTCAAAGATCTTTACAAATAAAACTACAGAACACTAAACAAAGAAATTGAAAATGACCTTAAAAGATGGAAAAATCTCCCATGCTCTTGAATAGGCAGAATCAATATCATCAAAATGGTCATACTACCCAAAGTGCTATACAGATTCAATGTTATTCCAATTAAAACATCAACAACATTCTTTATAGAAATAGAAAAAGCAATCATAAAATTTATTTGGAAATATAAGAGAACCAGAATAGCCAAAACAATCCTTAGCAAGAAGAGCAAAGCAAGAGGCATCAAAATACCCAGACCTTAAACTATACTACAAACCTATAGTAACAAAAATGGCATGGTACTGGTGCCAAAATAGACATTTAGATCAATGGTATAGAATAGAAGGCACAGAGACAAACCCATATAAATACAGTTATTTCATACTAGACAAAGGTGCCAAAAACATACACTGGAGAAAAGATAGCCTCTTCAACAAGTGGTGCTAGGAAAACTGGAAATACATATGCAGCAAAATAAAACTAAAGCCCTATCTCTCACCATGCAAAAAATTCAACTCAAAGTGGATCAAGGACCTAATAATTAGACCAGAGACTCTGCACCTAATTGAGCAAAGTATAGGCCCAAATCTTCATCGTGTTGGATTAGGCCCTGACTTCCTTAACAAGAATACAAACAACAACAAGTGTTGGTGCAAAGATGTAGAAGAAAAGGCACACTCATACACTGCTTGCAGGACTGCAAATTGGTGCAACCAATCTGGAAATCAGTATGGAGATTCCTTAGAAAACTTGGAATGAAACCACCATTTGACCCAGCCATCCCACTCGTCAGCCTATATAAAAAGGACTTAAAAATAGCATACTGTAGTGATGCAGCCATTTCAATGTTTACAGTAGCTCAATTCACAATAGCTAAATGGTGGAACCAACCTAGATGCCCTTCAATAGATGAATGGATAAAGAAATAATGGTATGAATACACAACGGAATACTACTCAGCAATAAAAGAGAATAGAATTATGGCATTTGCATGTAAATGAATGGAGTTGGAGAACATCATGCTAAGCAAAGTAAGCCAATCCCAAAAATCCAATGGGCAAATCTTCTCTTTGATAAGTGGATGCTGATCCATAATGTGGGTGGGGGCATGGGAAAAATAGAGAAACTTTGTTCAAAGGAGAAGGAAGGGAGAGGATGGGACATAATGGCAAAATTTAACAGAAAGATGGAGGAATGTGACAGACAACAATGCCCTAGGTTCATGTATGACTGCACATATGGTATAACTCTATAATTGTGTACAACCACAGAAGTGAAAAGTTGTGTTCCATTCATGTACAATGAATCAAAATGCATTCTGCTATCATGCAAACCTAATTAGAATAAAATTAAAAATAAATGAATAGGCCAAAACTTATAAGAAAAAATACCCCAGGAAAATTGGTAAACTTACAGTATTGCCAGTGGAACATATTACTGTATTAATGAAAAACTGTATAGTACTGGTTTTTTGACACAACTATCCCCATTTCAACATATGGTCTTACATAACCCACAACCAGAGCTTTCCTTTCTGCATGTACAAATTACATTTATTCCATTTGCACTGTATACTCTAGGTAACTATCTTTTAATCACATTTTTTAATGTGATAGCAAACATCTCTGCCTTAATCCACAATGACACCTATATATAATATATGTGTATATCACACAATGAGTGTATTATGATTAATCATGCATGGAAGGTCACCATGTCTTTTCAAAAATGTGGAACTCTTTATAATTTTTCTACCATACACCACCAGACCAACACCACTATGGGAATGGGCTCTGTAAATGTCCCCAATATTATCTACCACTCCTTCATAGACAAACATGATAGACTGAACAAATACATAGATGATAACGAGACAGCTACAAAATTTGCAGACCAAACCTTCTATGGAACTAAAAGATCTCAAACATAGTATTTCCCATGTTAATGATCTGGTACATATCCTCAACACTGATAAGTTTGCCCTAAAAAAAGATGTTGCTACCTTAAATTTCTGATGTTCCCCTTCATGGCTAAAAGTTATTGTGCTTCAATACAGTGTGCTTACATTGGCCCTTTCTGTTAAATTTTGTTAAGTGGATTCTTCACTTTATTATCCTTTTTGTTACGTGTGATGTTGCAATAAAATTATTGTTGTGCTTTTGTAACCATAAGATTAGAAATGCTAGCCAGGCACGGTGGCTCAAGCCTGTAATCCCAGCACTTAGGGAGGCTGAGACAGGAGAACCATGAGTTCAAAGCCAGCCTCAGCAATGGCGAGGTGCTAAGCAACTCAGTGAATCCCTGTTCCCCCATAAAAAACACAAAAATAGAGCTGGGGATGTGGCTCAGTGGTCGAGTGCCCCTGAGTTCAAACCGCAGTACCAAAAAAAAAAAAAAAAAAAGATTAGAAATGCTATTGTCGCTCATGATAATGCCAAAGTACATTTGCTCAGTGCTTATGAATTGTACTAAACCATAATTGCTCCAATCCCAGATTCTGATGATCATGTTTATGAAGATATTAATGCATAAGCTTGAAGTGCTTTGATATATTATAATTTGTTCTGATGTGATTTGACTTTTGAGTTTTAAGGCCATTTGTTATGTATCATATAATTCTTCCATTATGATGGAAGCCCTTTTACCTCTGTATGTTCATGGGCTTCTAGGGTATGGAATGTAAGGAGCATATGCCATAGACATTCTTGGACATGCCAGGACTAATTTCTCATTGACATGCTTACTCAAGTCTGCTTGCAATCAATAAGGAGCTGTAAGGGGCACTAGCCATAGGCAGGTTTAGCAATGACTGGTTACAATAAATAGGGAGCAGAGCTCCATGGACATGCACAAAAAATATGTCCAGTTACAATTATATCATCTCACTGGGCATAAACAGTGGACATTGACTTTCACTTGTGTAAACAATCACCAGCTTACACTACCAACTTGGAACTGTATTAAAATGCTTGTCCTGTCATATTGGGGACTTTTGGTCCAAGGACATAAGTGAGATTGGCCACTTTTCTGTCCATCCTTGGATCACCTTCACCATTTCCTGATGCCCAGCCATTGGTGAAGAGAACCACCAAAGATAATGTCTGCTCTTTGGCTAAGAGAAGTCGCATGGCATAGGAGGCATTTTGGAACTCATAGTTACCCTAGGATTGTGTGAATTGCTTGTAGTGTTTAGTTTCCTTAGGATAGTGTGACTTGCTTATAGTGTTTAATTAATGTGCACTGAAAGCTAGTTGGGGTGCTCCAGCACACCTAACAATTTTTGCATTAATTTTTTTATATTTGATGATTGATATGATCGAATATATGTTTGCATTTAAATACAACCCACCTCAGAGTAATTTTTAATGGCACCACTCAGGACAAAGATATTATTTATTCAAAGGCAGAAACAGCTCTTAGCCAGGCCCCAGGTCCAGCTTCTGTACATAGCCTGTTCCATTTAGTACCCTGAATTTATTCCATTTCATACAACTTTTATACACAGGCCTGAGAAGGCCTACTGACAACAGGTTACATCAGTGGATGCACACTCACCGGCAAACATTTATGACCTTAAATACATATGCTGAATCAGATAGTTTATGACCTGGACTGCACAAGAAAATTATTTAGAAGCCCTTGCTCCTACCAGAAACCTTGATAACAAAGCTCACTGTGGGTATTTTGGCCTGCCCTACAATGGCCTTAACCAGTCCAACAGCTGTGCTCAAGGGATTCCCTCAGAGTGTTTTGGCTTCAGTCCTTCCAAAGCAATACATAGGCTCTTGGAGACTGCTGGGGTCTCAGTGTGGTTCAGGATGTGCCCAGATTGTCAATAAGCCATGGCTTTGGCCAAGGTGTCAATGGGACTCATGGACAGTTCCAGATTTTCTCATGGCCTTTCTCTGTGTCTCAGTCATATTCAGTGGACAACTCAGTCACAGTTTGGCTCAGACAATTCTGTAAGGACACACTGGGTTCAGGCATGTTTCAATGTCTCATTGAATCCAAGCCCTTTCTCAAGTCCTCAGTGGAGCTCATTGTTAATCCCAGGGTCACCGGGTTGCTCAGGGCCTCTGCCAGAGACATAGTGGTGTCATTGCCTCACCTGGTACTCAGTGAAGCTATAGCCCTTGCCAGGTCACAGCAATGCTCAGGGCTGCCCCAGAGTCTTACTGACACACAAGACACTTAAATTATATCAGAGGGGCTCATGAACAACCTAGAGTCTCAGTAGTGCTCCAACATTCCCAGAATATCAGAGGATTTCAACACCTTCCTTAAAATACAAAAGAAGTTCAGGAAGTCCACATAAATATTGTGGAGCTTAGATTAGTACCAAGTATTTACAAGATATTAAAGGCCTTAACAAGAATCTTAGAGGTCTCAGTGCCTTCACTGTTGTCTTGATGGGGTTGATGGCCTTCTTCAAAATCTTAGTGAGGTTCAGGGCCTGCTCCAGGGTCACAGCTCTGTGCAAAATATTTGCAAGAGTCTTAGTTGTCTCATTAATTTCCCAGGCACTTGGCAGAGCTTATTGACTGTCCAAGGCCACAGTGTACTGCAGATTTTCACAGAGCCTCAATGGAGCCCAATGTCTCACCCAGGGGCTCAGTAGAACTCAGGGCCTCCTCAGCACATCTTTTTGTCTCAGAGTATTTTAAAGTGACTCAATGGGACTGTGTATTAGTCATCTTTTTTGATGATGTGAGTATAAGACCTAATAAGAATAATTTTAGAAGAGAAAAATTTATTGGTGGCTCATGGTGTCAGAGGTCTCAGTCCATACACAGCTAACATGGAGCTCAAGGTGATGCAGAACATAATGTCAAAAACTGTGGCAGAGGGAAGAGTCTCAAATGCTTATCAGTATACAGAGAGAAAATCTATGTACCAGATACAGAATATATACACCAAAGGCATGCCTCTAATGCCCACTGCCTCTAGCCACCTCCTAACTGCCTTCAGTTACTACTCAGTTAATCCCTATCAGAGGATTAATTAACTGATTGAGTTAAAATTCTCATAATCCAGTCATTTAACCTCTGAGTGTTCTTGCATTATCTCACCCATGAGCTTTTGGGAAATACCTAATATCTATACATAACAGACTCATTCCTATCCCAGAATCTCAGAGAGGTTCAGTGCTATTACCAAAGCCTAAGTGAAGCTCAGAATCTTCCCCTAGAACCCACTGGCTTCAGGGTCTTCAGGAGGTTCTCAATAAATTCCAGGACCTTCTCCAAGTCCACAATGAGGCTGTTTCATTATCAGGGTCATAGTGGTGCTCAGGGCTTTGTCCAGTGTCTTACTGAGGTCCAGATCCTTTTAAAAAATCTCAATGGGGCCCAATCTTTTACCAAGAATCTCACTGAAACTCATGGACATTATTCAGTGCCTCAATGGGTCCTAGGTCTTTTTATAGGACATCAGTTGTGCTCAGGATGTTCCAAGAGCTTTAGTGAGTTTCAGGACCTTCCTCAGAGTCTCAAAGTGACTTAATACCAGAAAAGGATCTTAGAGAAACTCCTGATCTTCTCCTAAATTTTACTGACATTTGGAGATGCCTGTGTAAAAGTAGTGGAGTTCAGATCCTTCCCTGGTTTTTGAGAATCTAAAGACCTTCACTAGAGTCTCAATGAGGCTTAGCACCTTCATTGTCTAAATGGCACTCAGGATCTTTCCCTGTGTCTCATTGGCTCTCAAGGCTTTTGGAGGTCATCAGTGTTGCTCATGGATTTTCCAAGTTTTTCAGTGGCACTCAGGGAATTCCCAGGTCAAAGTCCTGCACAGGTATCTTGGGGCTCAGGGTTCTCCCAGGTCACAGTCCTGTGCAGGGCCTGCCCTTGTGTTTCAGTGGTCTCACTCCTTTCCCTGGCTTTCAGTGGAGCTTATGGTCTTTCCCAGTGTCTCAGGGTGGTTAAGAATATTTCCCAGGTTCTCAATGGGACTCAAGCTCTTGTTCAGGGTCTCAGTTGTTTTCAAGCCTTTCCCAAGTTCTCAGCAAGGCTCAGTGCTCTCTCCAGAGTCTCAGTGAGAATCAGAAAGTTCCCTAATAACCTATTAATTTCAAGGCTTTCAATTGGGTCTCAGTGAATCCCAGAATAGATTCTCTCTGGAGCTCAATGTCATTTCCCAGTGTTTGTGACATTCCCCGTTATCTCTGTGGTGTTCAGTGCAATTTTCAGAGTCTCAGTGTAGCTCAGAATGCTTCTGAATGACACACTGTATTAAAAACCTTTCCTAGGGTTTCAGTGAACTCCAGGGCCCTGCCCATGTTCCCAGTATAGGTCAAAACATTTCCTATTACACAATGGTACTCAAGGTCTTTCCCAGTGTTGAATCCAGTGCCTTCCCCATGTTACAGTGTTGCTCGGGGCCTTCCATAAATTCCAAGTTGTCTCATTGCCTTCCCAGAAACTGAGTGGATTTTAGAACATATGCAGGGATCACAATAATGCTAAGATCATCCTGAAACACTTAGTGATGCTCAGGGCCCTCTCTACAGTCTCAATGGGGTTCATTGCCATGCCTAGGGTGTCAGTGGGACTCAAGGCCACTTCTGTTGTCACAGTGGTGTTCAAGGCCCTCGCCACTGTGTTAGTGGAACCCATGGTCATTCCAAGTTTCTTGGTCTATCTCAGGGCTTTATCCAGGATCTCAGTATGGCTCAGTGCTTTCTCCAATGGCATATCAGGACTCAGGTCATTCCCTAGGTCTCCTTGGGGATCTTAACTTTCTCCTGAGTATTATTGGATCTCAGATCCTTCCCCAGAATTTTAGTGTAGCTTGGAGCTGTACACAGAATTATACTGGGGCTCTATTGCTCTAAGCGGTTTGTGACGCGTGGGTTGTCTCAATGAGTTGGGGTCCAGAGAGATGAGGAAAGGGGTGTCTGGGGAGGAACACAATATGGGTTCTCTCTGGATGGTGGTGATTCATGGGGCCACTGCACCCAGACCCCGGGGTGTAGGCAAAAATCTTCTCTGCCCCAGTGAGACACAGAAACATCATTTACGCCAGAAAGTGCAGAAACTTAAATACACTCCTGGACCAATCAGATCCAAAGGTTACAAACAAAGGGGTGCTCTCTGTCAAGAGCACAGTCTATTAGCATTGAATGGGGAAAGATGGAAGGGAGGGGTTGAAGTTATGAAAAGTGCTCCTACAGGGCTCAGATTCTCCCTCAGTGTTTCTGGGATGGTAAAGGCATTCTCTAGTGTCTCAGTTGTTTTTAGGGTCTTCATCGAAGTCTAAATGTGGTTTAAGAACTTTTACATTGTCTCACTTGGTGTCAGGAATTTTTCTTATCATCAATGAAATACCTGGCTTTTCAAGAACTTATGTGGGGCTTAGAACTTGCTCCAGAATCACAATGATGCTCAAGGCCTTCCCCAGTGACTTAATGAATTTGGTGCCTTCCACAGGTCCTCAGTGTGGCTCACGGTAATGGCCAAGGTCTGATTGGAGCTCAAGACATTCCACATTTTCAAGGCTTTTCCTAGGATTTCAGTGGGATTTATGACCATTTCTCAGAATTACTGTTTTTCTCAGAGTCTTTTGCTGTGTCTCAGTGTTATTCTGAGCTATTCATAGAGTCTCAGTGGAACTCAGAAACTTTCCCAAGAATATGCTGGTTTCAGGGCCTTCACTATGGTCTCAGTGAATCCCAGGGTATTTCCATGTTCTCATGGGAGCTCATCACTGTTTCCATGGTCACAGTGGTGCTGGATCCTTTCCAAATTTCCCAGGGGTTTTTCACTACTAATAGCAGAGTATCAATGAGGCTCAGAACTCTACCAAGTTTATGCAGAGTTTAGTGACTTGGCCAGGGTGTCTCTTGTGCTCAAGGTTTTCTCCAGAATTTTAATGAGTCATGGGACACTTTAGAGAATCTTAGTGGTTATCAGATGCTTCTCCTAAGTTTCTAGGAGTCTAAAGACCTTCACTGGAGTACCAATGGATTTCACAGACTTCATTGTGGTCTAAATGTGTTTCAGTATTTTTCCCAGTGTCTCTTTATTTACTAGGGCTTTCCCAGTTCTCCAATGGGGATTGTGGACTTTCACAGAATTTTAGTGGAGCTAAGGGCCTTCCCCATGTTCTCAGCCAAGATCAATTCCATCCTAATTGGGTCTCATTGAATCTCAAAGCCTTCCACAGTATCACTGTGATACATAGGGTCTTCCTAAGAATCTTGGTGGTTTTGTGTTCTTCCTATGCTCTCAGAGAATCTCAGTGCCATTCCCAGAGTCAAAGTGTGCTCAGGCCCTTCTCCAAAATCTCAGTGGGGCTCAGTGCCTTGCCCAGTATCTCATGGTACTCAGGGCAATCATCAGTGTCATGGTTGTGTTCAGAGCCTTTCCTATTTTGTGATTTGGGCTCATAGTGTTTCTGAGCATTTCAGATGGCCTCAGGTTTTCCCCCCAGGCTGTTATTGAAGGGAAAGTTCTTCCACAGAGTTTCAGTGGGCATCATGGCTATCCCAAATATCTTAGAGGGCCTCAGGTTTCCCCCCCAGGCTGTTATTGAAGGGAAAGTTCTTCCACAGAGTTTCAGTGGGCATCATGGCTATCCCAAATATCTTAGAGGGCCTCATGTTTCCCTCCCCCAATGTTTCTTTGATGCTAAAGTACTACACTAGAGTCTGAGTGGGCTTTAGGACCATTGCTAAAATCAAAATGGTGTTTGGGGCCTATCTCAGTTTCTCATTTTTCTTTAGGTCTTTCAAAGTCATCAATGTTCCTCATTCCCAGAAAATTGGTTATATTTGGTGCATTCCACATGGTTTTCATTGAGATCAGATCCCTTTGAACTGTCTCTGACAGGCTACAGGTCACCCCTTCAGTGTGGTCTTAGTGAAGTTAAGAGCATTTTCCACTCTCTCATGGGTCTCTAGTCTCTCACAGGTCATGATTTGGCTGACAGCCTTTCTGAGATTTTATGTGAGGCTCAGTTCCTTCCCCAGGTTATCATGGGGCCAAGGGTTGCCTCAGGCTCATCATTATGTGTAGGACCTTCCCTACAATCTTAGTGGCCTCATCACCTCCCCCAGAAACATAATTCTACCCAGGGATTTAGTGAGGTTAAGAACATTCCCCATGTTATTCTCAGAATCTCATTTGGTCTCAGGGCCTTTCTCAAGTTCTCAGCGGGGCTCAGTGCTATTCTCAATACACAAGTGAGCTCAGAAACTTCCCTAAGACCTACTGATTTTAAACATTTTTATGGTCTCAGTGGATCTCAGACCTTTCTCAGGTTCTGGGTCAAGTAATTGCATTCCCAGGATCACCATGGTGTTCTCCAGAGTTTCAATGAGACTCAGGCCTTCACCAATGTTGCAGTGGTGGGTTATTGCTTTCAATTGTGCTGTGTGGGTCTGCTTGATGAGTTGGGGTCCTGAGAGATGAAGAAAAGGAGGTCCTCAGGGGACGAAGTGGGGTCTCTCAGGATGAGGTTTTGGGGTGACAATCCGTGGAGTTACTCCACCCAGACTCTGGGGTAGGTAAACAGTTCTGCCAGGGTGAGACGCAGAACCACCATTTATTCCAGAAAGTACAGAAGCTTATATACACTCCTGGACCAATCAAGGCCCAAGGTTACAAATAAAGGGGTGCTCTCTGTGAAGCACACAGTCCATTAGCATAGAATGGGGAAAGATGGAAGGGAGAGGTTGAAGGCATGGAGAGTGCTCCTACAGTGGTCAGTGTCTTCCCAAGGGTGTTAGTGAGGCTCAGGATCTATGCTAGTTTTTAGAACAAAGAGACCGGGCTGGACACAAACTAAACAGATTATTTCAGCCTTTATTCAGGAAGAGGATTACACCTATGGAAATCAACCCACTTTCCTGGTGAAGAATGAGCCACTTAACAAAATAAGTGACTGGGCTTATGTAGGTTAAGCTGAGTGGTGGTCTGGTGAACATATCAGTTTTCTTGAGCACCCAGGAGTTTGGGGTTTCTTCTATCAGTGAAGGGGTCAGTTTTAGTGCTCAAACATTTGAGCTCTTGGGTCAGGGGTCTGTGCTCTGCAGAAGGTCAATGCCCCTCAGAGGCTATCACCTCAGTGTGATAAGACATCTCTTTCTGCCTGCAATTACTAACAGGAAAACATTTGTCATTGGAGGTGAAAGCTGTCAGTGCATGGCTTTTATACTTTACTCCCTTTTTCTCATGCCACATTATTTTGAGGACATTTTGTTTTCCGTATTTATTATTTCAGACTTGGAAAAAAAGAAATGAGTTGAGCAACAAAGTCTCTCTTTTCTTCAAGCTGGGAGGGTGCAATGTGGGAGAAGAAAGTTTCCTTCAGAGACCTGGAATTTGATACGGGTGCATGCAGGAGAGGATGTGTGGAGGAAGTCCTGATGTTATCAGGAAATCAAGTGGTGGGCAGTGGGAGAAGGGATGTTCTGAAATCTTTCCAGGCAGTTAAAGCTGAGCTGAACACTTTATTAAAAGAATATAAAAGTAAAAATAGAAGAAAAGCATTATACCAATATGCAAAGATTAATTACTTTTTAATGTTAAGGGGATAATTTTAATGTGAAAGACAAATTTGTTAGTGCTAGGAAAATAATTGTGGCATGTAACATAACTATAGGCTCTGTTATTTTTAATCAAGTCTCAATCAGATTTGGGATGTTCATCTCATGAGTTCATGGGCTCAGTTCCTTTGGAGCATAGCAGGCATGATTAGTCTTGGAATCATATTTTCCTGGTGGTTTAGTCACTTCCATCCTCTTGACAAATTACACAAAATAAGAACAGGACTACAATGAACAATATAGTTCAGGCTAGCAATCCAACTGTATGTGTAGAAAAGTATTAAAAGTATTAAGGAAAGAGATTCCATTAGCTAAACTGCCCCAAATTTCTTTATTATCAAAAGGAGATGTTTGGGTATTAACCATGGCCACCATCTGAGACTGTAATTGTAATACTTCTAAAGAATCATTATGAAAAGGATCAAGGCCCATTAGATGATTGCATACATTCTGCCATTGAACCTTGGTGTCATTGTATGGAACTGTAGTAACACAAAAGTGAGTAATGTTATCATGGCACTAGAGTTTCTGAGTCCACCTTAAATCTTGCACTCATTCTTCTAGCCATATAGCACAGTCTTTAGTTGCTGGACTTTGCTCATAGTTTTATCATCAGTATGTACTTGAATTTGCCAGGTTTCAGCATAATATTTATAAAATTGATGAAGTAATGTTTTGTTGGAACCTCGGTGCAAGGACATTGCTGCTGTGGAGGCAGAGACAATGAGGCCAGCCATGCCAACAACATCTGCTATTAACAACCTGATAAACTGCTTGTTCTAATGTTACAAATATCTTAGCAACTCTTGCATGACTGCTATTGAAGGTGTTTCCTGCCATGCTTCTTTTAATGCAGTGCTGCAACACACAGCTTTCACATATAACATGATGCATATATTGTGAAGCATTATATTACATTTGAATGGGCCCACATAATAAAACATAGAGATTGAATACACATTACAGTAGAATTTTTTATGAAGGGAGCAGTTAATATGTTAAGATATTTAACAGTTTTTGATTTCTTATATTGAGATTCACCATTACAGACTTGAAAAGTCTCCTGGGTCAAACCTATTGTTCATATTTTAAGTGGTCCTGGAGTTGTTTGACTTTGTCTCTTACTATTCCTGTTTGGTTTACATAAAAATAGTATTTTCCCTAACTAGTTTTCAAGATGACAGATGCCCGGGAGTCCGATTGTTCATAAAGTCAGTACCCAATCAGCAAATTTTCAGACATCTACAATAACCTGTGCTGACAATTTTTGTAGTAAATAGAGGTTTCTAATCCTGCTTATCCTGTATTAATCCTGGTGGATGTTTTTAGCCTGATGAATAAGAAAATAATTTGGGGTTCTTCTAGTCTAGTGTGTGCAGTTATTGGAACACATAGGCTTTGGTTGTGGGGTTAAATGTCAGATTGAGAAGTAAGAAAAATTAAGGTATAGAGGCCAGTTCATGAGCCTCACAAAGAAAAAAACCCCATAAGTTTGGGGGCATCAGGGCTCTGGGAATGACATAAGTGTACATCATAATTCTATATAGAAAAATTATTCTTTTTCCTCTAAAATGCCCAGGTATTACTGTATTTTTGTTGTCACTGATTTTGCTGTGTTCAAGACCAAGCTGGTCAAATTGACCTGGTTTTTATCTGCTGTTAAGAGTTGACTCTGTTAACATAGAGGTTACTCTTGGAGAACTTGAAAGTATATTCTTAGCTCTTTTAGTACCATCTGCTAAGTAGGATGGGTTGGAGTCTCCTTGATGAGATAGCTTCTCTTGGAAGCATCAAATATGTCTCCCTTCTTCAATGACCCTCCTCCTTGCCGTTGGTGCATTGATTGGCTTTCCAGTCTCCAGTGGTCTCATTAGTGTTCCTGATCAAGAGGTCATGTGGCCCAGAGTTGTAAAGCTCTTTAGAGAAGTTCTCTCATCCCCTGTGTTCAGGTTGACTCAGAGGGCAAGAGCCAAATATTGGTTGTCTTGGCTCTTTTATTTTAAACTTAATCTTTAAGCCTTGGTGTCAAACATCCAGCAGGCTAGTCTTGCCAGTCTTAAAGAAGAGTTCTGGGCTTTAACTTCAATGTTCATAACCTTACAGTTATTTACTCCTTATATTTAATTGGACTCTGTATTAGTACTGAAAGTTAGCCTTCCATCCTATCTGTCCTGTAGGTGATGGCTTATTATCTTAAATGAACACAGATTGTGTGTTCTTGAAGCAGTAACTGCAAACCATTAACAGGCAATAGTTGTAAAGTTTACAAGAAAAATACAAAATAAAATTAACAAGAGTGAAAACATGCTTAGTTTGTATAATAACTTTGAAGCAAGAAACACAATCTCTATAATATCACAAATGTATATTGATATCTAGCCCCTAAAAAGATCCATTAAATTGTGAACTCAATTATGAAATCTGTCTCAAGTTTTATTTTCTCCTTTTTAAACTTTCTTACAACCTTAAATACCTCTTACAATTTACTGAAATCCTCATATAATTTTGTAATATGTTTCTTGTTTATTTTGGAATCACAATTATCTTTATAACAAAAATTTAGCCTTTGAATATAACTTTAAATGAGCTTAAGCCCACTTACTTTGAGATTATCTTAACATGGAATAATGTGAGAGACAGAATCTTAATTTAGTTGAGTTGAAGCTCTTGGCAAATTTTAGGTAAAGTGTAGTTCTGAAGCTGATCTTTGCCTTTTTCTTAAATATCATTTTACAAAGTTTACATATGTTGTTTACTGAGTCTATATAAGCATTAATTAACACAATATCACATAACATTACATTTAAAACGTGAATCAGAGAAAGGCTGAGAGAGGTTTTAACTTTCCTTTTGTGTGGATAAGTGGCAAAATGTTTTCATGTTTTACAATATTACCTTAAACTGACCAGGCTCTCCTTATTATCTTTCAAAAATGCATTTAAATTTTAATTCCACTGTAAAGAGTAACACTAAATTGTGTACATAACTTATTCGCAATGGGTTATTTTATCCAGCTATAAAACATTAAATGACATGAATAAATACCAACCCAATTTGTTATTTCTCTAAAAATCTGAGATTTTGATGCAGATAATTTTCATTTGGAGAACACCAATGTGGCAAAGTGTTCTCCTAAGCTTTTTATCTAACTAAATTTAAATTTTAAGGTACAATTTATAATTCAGAGTGTAGGGTAACAATATTTATAGGTCTGTATGGGTTAACAAAAATCAAAGGATAGCATTAAATATCTTATATATTGAGGAAACAGTGTTAATAAACATAAAATGACTTAGTGAAAGTAAACAGACAAGACAGATCATTAAATGACAGTGTGGCCATTTTATAGCCATGTACAAAAGAGAAAACATATTGATTATCTTGTTAGTAAACTTACATAAACTTTAATTTTATAAACTTTTACATTTACATGGCACTTAGACAAGTCTTAGAATTCTCAGATGCATACATATACCTAGTCACACATATTTTGAGTTTTAATTGTGTTGTTATATTCTAAAAAACAGCTATTTAACCAGTTACAAAGTAATTATTTAAGACTTGAAAACATATAAAAATTCTCATTGCTTTAAGATTTAGTGTCTCAAGTAAAAAAGCTAATCAATATAAATACAAGAAAATAATATTCATACATAAGAGCATAAGACTGTCTCATATGAGTATATTAAAGTTTAAATAACTGTGCTAATGGAAGTCAATCTAATCACAAACACAATCATATTATTATTTTTTGTGAGATTTACTTTCTGCAAACCTCTGTGACTTATTTAGATATTCAGAACTTGTTTACATCCTTAGTTTTGTTCTCTCATTTTGGGCTTTAGTACAAGAATATTATTTTACCAGACAAAATACTTTCTCATTCAGAAATATTTCTTTTATCTTTTAATTTTCCATACCTATAATTTTCTTTTATCTCTTTTAGTTTTTGACTCTTTCTTCTGGTGATCTTCTGTCCTTGAACATCAGAAGCAGTGCCTCTTAGCACATTCAACTTGATGCCTGACTGTTCAGACTCCTTATCATATACCTGAATAAATGTCTGTACATACAGAATTTATTTTATATGTTTTACCACTGACAGATCAACTTGAACTGTAAGACTCTATAATCATCTAGAAAACCATTTAAAGACCAGACAGTGACAATAAAATATTTCTCTTTAAACAGGCTTATACCTATAAGTGGCCCATTTAGCCAAGATCTATTGTAAGAGACTACCAGTAAGATCAATGTAATATGGCTCACATCCTAAAGGGGTAGTAACAGATATGAAAAACAGATAAATAATAAAGGATCACCAAAACCAGTGCTGACAGGTGAGAACTTTTTAAAACAGAAAAACTTGCATAGCAGGTGACAAAATGGAAGCAATTGCAGAGGGCTCATGTGATTTTTCTTTTTATCCTGTATGTAGAACATACATGAAAGTAGAATCTTAACCTTTAATCATTTTGCTTTTAGTAAGGATTAGAAACAAAACAATCTTAAACTTGCCATTGAACAAGAATTTATGAAAACCACATTTATGATATTTGTTCCTATAAAGTAGAAGCAGCCCTCCCCATGCCCTGTTTTGGCCCTCCCTTCTCTAAAGCCTATAGCAATCCCTGCCCTGGCAGTTTCCCACCAGAGTTTCCCACCCAAGTTAATAAACCATAACCACCCAAGTTAACTTTCAGCTACCTCAGGGGAGCCCACAACAAAGACCACCACTCCTTACCTGACACACTAGCCTGAAATAACCAATCCATAGTCCATAACGCATTTACCACAGACCCAATAAAATCTCATGCCCTGCACCCCCTCTTTCCTTTTCTCCCCAGGCATCCACCTGCACTGATTCATGTGAATAAAGATCTTCTGGTAACATGAAGTGTATTGCATTTGATCCAGTCATAACCCTTACAGTCCCATTTATGTTAAATTTGATTTACCCATTTTTAACTTAGGTTACCCATAATAACCGAGTTTAGTTAATATTATAAGTCATCATATTTTGTTAAAGAATATTCCTAGAAGAAATGGTCATTGATTATATTCAAACCTTTTATAGAAAACAACATTCATTGTCTGATCATGTGAAAAATAAGTGTACATTAGTGATATTAAAGACATTATTATTTTTATTTGTCTACCCAATTTAAATTTAAATTGAACACCCAATTTAAATTGAACTTTTGAATCATATGAATCAAAGGTATTTGGATCCATTTTTTAAAATTTTAGTTTATGAGTGCTCTATATGTTGGTTTTTTTTTTTAATAGATGGACACAATGTCTTTATTTTATTGCTTTGTATGTGGTGCTGAGAATCGAACCCAGGGCCTCACGCATGCGAGGCAAGCGCTCTACCGCTGAGCTACAATCCCAGCCCTTCTATATGTTGGTTTTGATACATAAACATATGTAGACAAGACAATACACAGAACAAAACAACAAAGGCCTTATATCTTTTTAGAACATGTTAGATTAAAGGTCAACCCTTGTAAATGGGCCTCTGGGCAAAGCACAGTGTAAAAAATCTTCTATAGTTGGATAAAATAGATCTGATCAGAAATTTTAAGAGCATAGAATCAAAATTCTGAGCTCAAAAATATAGAATTTTAAAAACAATGATCCTAGAAAAAAGATTCAGCCATTATTTCAGTAAAGCAACATGGGAGAATGAGGAAAAGAGAAAGAGGCAGAGACCAAGAGATAAACCTGACACTTTATTTTAAACAGACACTTTTTTTCTTTTTAGTCTTAGGTCCACTACTGTGTCTTCTCTTTGCATTGGAATGCAAACTTCAGCATAGTCTGGTCAGGGAAATTGCTGCCTAAGGCTTTTTAACCCTTTTATTCCTAGTTGGTTTTCAGACCAGGTTTGGATACAGAAAATTATGAAACATTATCTCCCTTTACTTTTCAGGAATGAAGCAATTATATCACACTCCTTACTGAGACATGTCCTGGCTGTTGGGCTCCTCAGAGTTAAGGGAGGACATTTATCAGCTAGTTGTGTCCTTAAAATCTCTTCATAAGAGGAATATTTACTTGCTGCTTGGCCATTTATTAACCCTGTGTCATGAGTGGCATATGTAATTAATAATTACTCAGAGGCAGATTGTCTTTAAATGCAAATGTACATTCAATCACAACAATCATCACATAATTAATTAATGCAAAAAAGTATTAGGTATGCTGGAGCACCCCAACCAGCATTTGATGCACACAAATCAAACACTATAGAGAAGTTACACTATCCTGGGGCAACTAAGCACTACCTGCAATTCACACAATCCTAGGGCAACTAAACATTACAATTAATTCACACAATCCTAGGGCATCCATGAGCTCCAAAGTACCTCAGATGCCAGGTGACTTCTCTTAGCCAAAGAGCAGATGTTGTCCTTGTCTGGTGGTTCTCTTCAGCTGATGGCTGGATGTCAGGGAATGGTGGGGCTGATCCAGAGACAGATAGCAAGGTGGCCAGTCTCACTGATGTCATTGGAGCAAGCCCAAAAAGATGTCAGGGCAAGCAGTTTAAAAGCAGTTCCAAGTTGGTGGTGTGGGCTGGAGATTGGTTACACCCAGTGGAAGTCAATGTCCACGGGCTATGTCCAGTGAGATAATATAATTGCACCTGGGCCTTTCTTTGCACATGTGCATGGGCTGAGCCCCCTATCAATTGTAACCAGTAGGCTTGCTGTTAAGTGCCCCTCACTGCCCCTTTATCGATTACATGGGCTGAGTCCCTTGCAGCCCTTGATTGCATGGGCTGAGCTCTCTATCAATTGTAGGCCTCCAGTCAGGTGCCTTTTACAGCCCTATCAATTGAAAGCAGGCATGAGTAAGCAAGTCAATGGCTGCTGTTTCTTATCGTCAGCAAACCCGTGAGTCTCCAGCATGTCCAGGCATGTCCATGGCATATGTTCCTTACACCCTGTAAGTGGGGGGCTCCTAAGATGTGTTATTTGAGGTGACAAGGGCATTGAAATTTGGGTCCTTTTTTTCCAGCAACTCAGTGTATGGGACTTGAGAAGCTGGATGCATCAAGGGGAGAGAGGTGTATTTTCCTAGAAACCATCCACCTTCCAGTGTCCCCATTGCTCACATTTGGGACAGGGCTTAGTGGGTTCTCTGGTGATGGTGGGCTTTTGCCAAAGGTCCAGTCCACTCACATCAGAAACAAAGCCCAGGAGATGTATTAGAATGTCTAGGGAAACCATTAGCAGTAATGGCTTTTTAGGCCTACGGATGGCTAAGGCTAGAAGCTAATGTTTAATTTTAAAATGTTTTTTCTTCTCCTGCTTGGCCTTGTTTTCCTATTGTTAAAGGTCTTGAAGGCAGTATCTAGAAATTGCTTCTGGGAAGCCTTGGCATCCTCATTGGGTCCCTGGGTAATTTCTTTTATCTTTTTCCAATTTACTTGGGTGTGCAGTTGGTTGTTTTTTTTTTTTTTTTTTTTTGACATTACCTCAAGGAGGCAAGTGACCATATGCTGTAATCTGATATCCCTGGAGTTTTGAGGTTGGTTAGCAGTGGCATTTTGGGGAGAGAAACATGAAGGGGAAGGGCAGGCCTCAGCAGAGGCTGTGGGATCCTGGGATCTGTAGGGGGGAGGTTTATCAACTTTTTCTGGGTTGTGAATCACAAAGAGGATTGTGAGTTTATAGCTGATCACTGCAAAATAGCATAAAGTTGATATAAGAAGGGGTTGAATGGAGCAGGAAAAAGGTCTGAAAATATAGGAATTCTAAGTACTTGTCATTTGGGTGAGATATTTTCCCAACGCTTGTAGAATTTCTTTATGGAGAGTTCCATATTTGGGCCATATGTATTTGCCATTTAGTTTGTACTGTGGACAAATTTGAGTACTGAGTATAATGAAGCATTTAACTTCAAGTCCATTATGAGAATAGAGGGTTTTGAAATCAGCAGAAACAGTCCAAGGGGGTGTCTCTGAAAATTGACTGAGTAGTTCCCCTCCTTGGAGAGGCTCCACTGAAAAGGTGATAATGGAGGGAGAGATATCTCTTGCACTATTTATGCCACCAATATGCCAGTCCCAGACTGGACCTCCCCACCAGGGGTGGGGAAATCATCTTTCCCTCAATTCCAGTGGTAAGAGACAGAGTCCTGGTTAGCCTAAGTGTGGAGTTTCTGTCCAGCAAAGAGGGTCAGGGTCCCAGTAAATGAAGGAGTCTTACCTCTCTGAAGAGGTGAGAAGGCCAGTGGTGGATGCAGAAGCAAAATGGCAAGTAGGTTTCTGATTTATGAAGTTTGCTGAATGCACAAAGGAAGGAAAGCTTGGGGACAAGAAAAGTAGGCCATCCTTAATGCTAACAATGTGCTTGGTATAAATTCCTTTATGGCCCATATGACTTGAAGCCATAAAATTTTAGCATGTAGTTGATATTTGGTGCCCCTGAGGGTTGTCAGAGTTGAGTTTCAGGCTCAAAGTCTTTGTGCAACACTAGGGAGTTGCCCCAATCAGAGGTCTTCAGTCACTTTCAGCCTCCATCTTGCCACATGCACCATACTTTTTTCACATGGTGGTTGAATCCCAAAGGGCTGTCAGGGTCATTTTAGACCCAAGACCTTCGTAGAGCAAAAGAGAGTGGCCTTGGCCAGCTGGATTCAATTGTCCTGGGCCTGCTGCCTCTCTCTCACACTGAACTTCTTCCAAATAAAGTGGACAGCAAAGGACATGGGAGGCCTACATTCAATAGGGTAGGCAAATGCAGTCAGTTTAGAGATTCAGCAGAAGCTCCTATGTGCAGTGGCTGGGGGTCTCCCAGTTCTTAGAGAGCCTCAAATTGTCATATAATCACAGTTACTTTCAAGTTCTCATCAACTGTTTAACTGATTGCAGGGGAAGAGGAAGTTTTGGGGAATCAATGAAGTATTAATTTTACTCTACTTTCATTCCTGGTCAGGGAACCAAACTGTTAAAGCAAAAAGACCAGGCTGGATGCAAACTTCACAGATCATTCCAGGCTTTGTTCAGGAATAGGACTACACATATGGGAATGGACCCACTTTCCTAATGGAAAAAGAGCCACCAAACTAAGAAAGGGATAGGGTTTATATAGGTTATCCTGAGAGGTAGCCTGGTGAGCATATCAGTTTTCATGGGCACCCAGGAATTTGGGGTTTGTCCTATGAATCATTGAAGGGATCAGTTTTAGTGCTCAGAAATTTGAGCTCTTGGGTCAGGGCTCTGTACTCTGCAGAAGCTCAGTGCCCCTCAGAGGCAATTACCTCAGTGTGATGAGACACCTTCTTCCTGCCTGCAATTAGCACCAGAAAACACTTGTCTTGGGAGGTGAAAGCTGTCAGTGCATGGCTGTTCTTTTTCACTCTCTTTTTCTCAGGCCACATTATTTTGAGGACTTTTTATTTTATATATCTATTACCAGTATTTCTGTAGACCTCAGAGTACTCTACAAAGTCTTTCTGGGGCTTAGATACTTCCCCAATGTTTCAGAGGAGCTAACATTGTTCACTAATGTCTTAGTGAGGCTCTTGGTCCATGCTAGTATATTTGTGGGCCTCAGAGCACCTTACAAAATCTTACTAGGGCTCAGAATCTTCCCCAGTGCTTTCAGGAGTCTATCAGCTTTTACTAGTCTTTTAGTGTTTTTTATGGCTTTCACTGGAGTCTACATGGCTTTCAGGGCCTTTCCCAGTGTCTCGGGGTTCTCAGGATTTTCCAGGCCATTAATGGGGCTCATGCCTTTCCAAGTATCTCAGTGGGGCTGAGGGCCTTCCTTAGCCTATCACTTGTCTTCTTCAGTATCATAATAATGCTCACATTATTCCCCAGAGTCTTAGTGGTCTTCTTGTCTTCTCCAGGCAATCAGTGGGGCTCTTGGATGTTCTCTTGTTCTCCATGTGATTCAGAATATTCCTCAAGTGATCAATGAGGAAAAAGCCTGACCCAGGGTTTCAGGGGGCCTCATGGCCATTACCAGGGTCTCAGTTTTGCTCAGCATCTTTTGCAGTGTATCAGATTTGTTCAGTGCTATTCTCTGCATCTCAGTGGAGCTCAGTGCAATATCCAGGGTCATGGTGGTACTCATGGTTTTCCCCATGTTCTTATAAAGCTCAGGGGTTTTCCCAAGGTCACAGGGCTACCCAGGGCCTTGCAACCATGTCCATGTTTCTCCTTACCTTCCCATGCACTTAGTGAAGTTCACAGTATTTCTCAGGGTCATAGCAGTGCTTGGGGCCTCTCCCACAGTCCTAGTGAAGCTCAGGCATTTGTAATGTCCCAGTGGGATTCAGTGCCTTGCCAAGAGTCTCAGTGGGGTGAAGAGATGCCCCCATTTTCACAGTCATAATCATAGCCTTCTTCATTGTTCTAGTGGTGCTCAGGTACATCTCAGGATTCTTAGTGGATCTGAGGGTCTCACTCTAGCTCTGCACTTTCCCCTAGGTTACATAGGGTCTCAGGGCATTCCATAGAAGACTCTTGTGTAATCCTAACTTTCTGTGGAGCATTATTGGACCACTTGACCTTCTGCACATTTTCAGTGGCACTTGGGTCTTTCCACAAAGTCTTAGTGAGGATGAGATTTTTCACCAGTGCTCTTGTGAGCCTAAAGGCTTTCACTAGATTCTCATTAAGGTTTGGGACATGCACAGACTCTATGCTGGGTTGAGAACTTTTAAAAATGTCTCATTGTGTTTTAAGGCTTTTAAAGCACATCAATGGGGATCATGGCTTTTCCAAAAGTATCACTGGTCTCAGTGCCTTCCATTGGGTATCAGTAGGTCTCAGGATATTTTCCAGTATTTCAGTGAGGTTCAGAGCTGTGCATAATATTTTAGTGGGACTCAGATGCTTTCCCAGTGTTTGTGTGATCTAAAGACCATCAAAAGTGTTTCAGTGGAATTCAGGCCTTCCTGGGGGTCTAAATGTTATTTCAGTATTTTTCCCAGTGTATCACTGGGTATTAGGGCTTTTCCCAATCATCTTGAGGCTAAAGGCTTTTTCTAGTGGTTCAGTCAGCATCAGGTTCTTGTTCAGGGTATCAGTAGGTTTTGTGGCTTTTGCTGTGGAGGTTCAGATCCTAGGAAACAGATTTGGGATTCTGGCAAGTGGAGGAAAGTACAAGACAGAGTTGGGATAGTAATTTTCTTTAATTAGATGTCACAGTAGCAGCCCTAGTCCCTATCTCTGGCTTTATTCCCCAGCTACTTTTATTTAGCCCCTTGAGTCTTTTTCATAGGGATTTTTTTTATGTCAGCCAACAAAAATGTGCACTGCTAACAAATACATCAGTGCGTGCATGCTCACAAACAAATGTTGATGATCTGAATACATACACTGAATCAGAGCATCCATGACCTTGACTACATATGAAAAACCTAGCCCAATGAAACCTCAGCAAGTGATCCTAACTATAGCCATTTTGACCTGCCCTACCATCCACCTTTTAGAATTCTCTGCCTTACATTTTATATTTGTGAATATCTGAAGCCTTCTGTAGTGAACCTTTAGTGGTGAGGGCAGAGCTCTGAATTCACAGGCTGCAACATCAATACAGACTGCAACAATATGCAATCAAAAAGCTGGCCTCATTACCTTGGGTTACTAAAATCATTGCCAGCCTCAAACCATTCTGAGGAGGAAGCAAATCAACAATAAAATATTCTGGATTCATGAGGATAGTCTCATATCAAAACTCACAGTCACTTCAGTGCACACTCAGCAGAAGAGAAATGGCTACACTGGCATATGTGATGTTGGTGAGGACACACCTATGGAGGAAAGGACAGAGCAGTTACAGGCAGTAGCAAGGAAAATTCACATTCATCAGGGAGAATGCATGCCAGCTCTCAGTCCAGGGATAGCACAGTGGCTGCCTGTAGCATCTTACCTGGGTGGTGATACCACCTCACACAGCCTGGTTCTGACATTCAGCAAGGCTGTATGCACACCAACATTAGGGAACACATAAAAGGCCAAAGGGAAATAAAAAATGTTGCCTCAAAATCTATGTCTCATCTGAGGGGACTGACCATCTCACATGTACCTGGGGGAGGTAAATTTACTGTTCACCCATGGTTTCACAAGAAGATCACACTCTAAACTTTCCATCATGGGACTAACAGGGCTCCCCAACTAATGGGGTGTCTTTACTGAATGTGCACTCCACATTTTGCCCCCTATTAATCCAGTGGGAGCAGGTAAAGAAACATTTCCTTGCTTCCCAATACCAGGCTTCAATACATCCCCTCCTCCCACCAGGACCTGGTGCTGCTGTGCACTGAGCAAAGCCTCCATTAGACCTGGTCCCTTTCACCAAGATGTTCACTGAGAACTCTCACATTCCCACAGGCCTGGTGCCCATGACTTCATGGAAGGTTGGTTCACAACCATCCTATTTTCTTCCTTAAGCAGGCAATTATATTTCTCTGTCATATCCACAGGATAGGGGTGCCTTGGGCCAGGCAACTTCTGTTGAATCTGTAACTAGGTTGCCATCACTGCACACCCTGACCCATGAAATGTATCATTCAAGGCTGTCAACATAATCAGGGCAAAAACCATACCATGCTGATTTTTTGACCACAGGACCACATACACAACAAGCAGGTAGCTATGTCTACTGCCATCAAGGCAAATATGGCCCCATCTGACCTCTGTAAGGGTCAGTGTCATCAACATGCCATCTTGTTGTGGGACTCATCCCTCCATTACCTGGACATCCATGGCTTTAAGGCATGTGGGTGTGGATACTACTGAGCACAAACCACACATGCCTGGCAGTTCTCTACCAGGGCATCCCAGGGTAAAAGCAGACTCCACTATTGACTCCACATGGTTTCACACCTGTCTCCTTCAGGCAATGGTGCAGCCAAGCCACCAGGTCAATGTGAGACATCTACGGTAACCATTGCACCTTAGCCAAAGCATCAGCACAAAGAATATGTCCAGCTGCAATCACATCATCTAACTGAACATAACCAACAGGCATTGATTTTCACAGGCTGTAACCTATTACCAGCTCATAACACCAACTTGGAAATGTATTTAAACTGCTTGTCCTGCTGCATTGGGGGCTTTTGTTCCAAGGACATCAGTGAGACTGGCCACCTTGCTGTCCATCCCTGTATTAACTTCATCATTCCCTGATGTCCACCTGTCACCTGAAGAGAGTCATCAAAGACAATGTCTGCTCTTTGGCTAAGAGAAGTTGTGTGGCACTAAAGGTATTTTGAGGCCGTTGGTGGTCTGAGGACTGTGTGAATTCCTTATAGGGTTTAGTTGTCTAGGGTAATGTGACTTGGTTATAGTGTTTAATTAATGCACTTTGAATGCTAGTTCAAGTGCTCCAGCACACCCAACACTTTTTGTATTAATTTTTTTATATTTCATGATTGATATAATCAAACATTTATTTGAATTTAAAGAAAATTTACTTCTGAGTAATTATTAACAGCACCATTTGGAACAAAGACATTCTTTATCCAAAGGCAGAAATAGATTTTAGCTAGTCCCCAGCTCCAGCTTCTGTGCACAGCCTCTTCCATTTAGCCCCCTGAGTTCACTCCATTCCATAGAACTTTTATATGGAGGCCTAAGAAAGCCTAGCGACAATAGGTTACATCAGTGGATGTGTGATCACCCACAAATGTTTATGACCTTAAATACATATGCTGAATCAGACAGTTTATGACCTGGACTGCACAAGGAAACATGGAGTAGGCACTGCCCTTACCAGAAGTCTCAGTGACAAATCCCACTATGCATATTGCGGGCCTGCCCTAAAGTGGCCTTCTCCAGTCTCACAGTTGTGCTCAGGGGATTCCTCCTGGGTGTTTTGGCTTCATTATCTTCCCAAAGCAGAACATGGGCTCTTGGACAGTGCCAGGGTCTTGGTGTGATTCAGGATGTTGCCCATGTTGTCAATAGGCCATGGCTTTGGCCAGATTGTCAGTGGGACTCATGCACATTCTCAGGTTTCCGAGTGTCTCAATCATGTTCAGTGAAGAACTCAGAGCCTCAATCAGGCTCAGACCCTTCCCCAAGGACATACTAGGTTCAGGGCATTTGCCAATGTTTCAGTGAATCCAGGCCTTTTCTCAGGATCTCCATGGAGCTCAGTTTCACTCCCAGGGCCACAGTGGTGCTCAGGACCTTTGCCAGAGACTTATTAGTGTCATTTCTTCATCAGACCCTCAGTAAAGCTATATCTCTTGCCAGGTCACAGTGGAGCTCAGGGACAGCCCCAGAGTCTTAGTGAAAATCAAGACATTCTGCAGGGTCTTAAAGTGGCTAATGGACAATGTTGTAGACTAGGTTAACATGAGAGACTTCATCCTATCTAAGCCATCTATTTTGGTTCCTTATGACACTGTGCAGAACCCAGAACATTGTCAATTATAAATGATCATAAAAATACTGAATGGGTCAGTTACAAATGATCATGGAGAGTATGAATGTGGCATGTACTGCCTCTTATGCATTGTTTCACTAAGGGCTCAATTCAGCTTATGGATGCCTGCTTGCTTACAGGTATGCAAACCAGGATGTGGTTTTTGCCCTTAAATACCCTGAAATGCTCAGGCTTGATGCTGTTCCCTGGGGGATCTTGTAGGGAGCAGTCCTCAGCCAGCTAATAAAGACATCACTGGGACTGACCAGCTAATAAATTGTCTTCAATTTGGACATCACTGGGACTTGGTGTGTTTTCTGAGCAGTCTACCTCATAATAGTTAGAGGCCCCAGGGAGATATACTTTTTCTTGCAGTCAGGAGATCTCTTGAGACCACTCAAGGAGGTCTTTGGAAATAAGATTGCCTAGGAGAAAGCCTCTGAGGGATGTTCCTCAGCCCAGGCCTTCTCTCCACAGGCCCCAGCAAGCTAAAACTGCTGAGAGTCACCTGTATTTCCTACATGAAGGTAATTATGGTCTGTGTGGATCCACTTCTAGGGGGTCTCAGGGAAAGCAGGATGTAACATTATCTCCCAGCTCTAGGGCCGGTGAGACATCACTCAGTCCACTGGTCCAGGTCTGGTATTCTGTTGGTTAAATCTGTTTTTAGCACCTTACCTGTTGTGTGTTTTGTTGTCTGTCTTGGTCTGGTTATTTTGAGTCAAAATCAGTCCACCTCCCATTTTTCCTGTTCACCCTTTCAATGGTTTCTGTCCCATTCTCAAAAATTCCAGAAGAAACCTGCAGATTACAGCACTTCTTGTGATTCTTTCTCACTCAGAAAGTTTTGTAAAATAGAATGATCCATATTTGAGTTCACATATCCTCCAGAGAGGACCACCAACCTCCCCATTGCCTACTGGGTGTAAAAATATTATTTGGGGGCAGCATGGCTACCCAGGTATTTATTCTCAACCTGGCCTGAATGGCCACCAAAAGAAACAATGATTAAAATGGTTTTCACTGTGCTTGTTGTAGGAATTGGTGAGGCAGACACCAGAGACAGCAGGAAGCAGTCTTATTTGACTGAGATTGGCTCAGAGGGTAAGGCTTTTTCTATAATCAGTTAATCCCCATGAACTCTGAATTCAAGCAGTTTCATAACTTTATACCCAGTGTGTAAAGGGAGGGATCAGAAGTTCACTGTCTGCAGAAGTTCACACAAAAGCAGCTTTTTTTCCACTGTTCTGGACAAGTTAACCCTTCAAGGATAGTACCTGAGAAGGGGAGAGTTTTCTCTCCTTTCTCCCCACCCCACTGCCAGCTTTTATCATGAAGCCCAATTTGAAATGTAAACATCTCTGTGAAGCTTATGCTCAAGGCCAGAGGCCTTGTGAAACAATCTGTCTTTCCAACACACTTTGTATTTGCAAACACACTTCTATAAAATACTATATTGTTACTATATTAGATAGTTAATAAATATTTGTGAAAAATCTAGTAAAGGGGCATTTAGCACTTGGAGTGCTAATCTCTTCCCAGCAGGTGGCAAAGTAAGATAGAGTAACAGGAAATAGGAAGTTTAACTACATTGAAATCTTTTGTACAGACTCTTCTGCTGATAGTCCTAAGATCAATTATGGTGCAGATTTCTGGAGAAGCTTAATTAAGATTTTCTGTGGAGGAGGGGGTGCCACTACATGCTCACTAAAGCTTGCATTAAAATGTAAATGGCTGCCAACAGGTCTAAAAAAAATGCCAA
The DNA here is from genome assembly GCA_004024805.1 of Geosciurus inauris. Taxonomy (NCBI): domain Eukaryota; kingdom Metazoa; phylum Chordata; class Mammalia; order Rodentia; family Sciuridae; genus Geosciurus; species Geosciurus inauris. The sequence continues at coordinate 33,110 of PVHX01013722.1, forward strand.
GAGTAAAATCTAAATGTAAAAAAATATTTTAGAGATTTCCTTCATTTAGGAACTGGGTCAGGTGGCCAAAAGAATAGACAATATCAGTTTCTATAGATGGTAGAGTAAAACTAGACAGTTATATAAGATTCTTTCTTTCTTTCTTTCTTTCTTTCTTTCTTTCTTTCTTTCTTTCTTTCTTCCTTCCTTCCTTCCTTCCTTCCTTCCTTCCTTCCTTCCTTCCTTTCTTTCTTGTGCTGAGGATTGAACCCAGCACCTCACATATGCAAGGCAAGCATGCTACCACTGAGCCACAATCTCAGCCTCAAGATTATTATTTTTAAGATATGTAAAAACATCATTTTGTCTAGGAAATTTGGCTTTTGCCTCTCAGTCAGCCCCAGGTAGTCACAGAAAACTCCAAAAACTTAAAGGGTTTACAGAATAATGTCCAATTATTAGAGGTGACCTGAAAGTTTTTTAACCATGACAGTCCAGTTGATAAAACTTTTCCAAATTTCCAGAGCAAGATTTTGGTGGCTGCTATCCAAGAGACCAGAAAAATCAGTTTAGAACTAGACCTTCAAGGTGAGGAGGCTCACCCAAGGAGAAATTGTGTCAGAGAGAAATGGGGCACCATTTGTCTACATTCCCTTAACTCTTTTCACCTCTGATAAGTGAAACAACATCAGGACAAAAACTAAGAAAGCTTTTAAAATTCTATTTTTTAAGTTCATGATTTTGACCTGGTGCTCCTAGGTTAATTTGTTTTTTTGATTAGAGTTATTTTATCCAACTGCAAAAGTATTTTTTACACTGTTTCATTCAGAGGCCAATTTACAAGAATTAGCTTTCAATCTAATTGGTTTTTAAAAATAATCTACAAAGGCTTGGTTTGTTTGTTTGTTTTGTGTAGGTACACTGGAGTATTGTCAGTCTACATATGTTTGGTACCAAAATTGGCATATGAGCTTACAAATTAAAATTTTAAAAAGGATGCATATATGTTTGGTTTACATAATTCAAATAGTTGAATATAAATTGGGTGAACAAATAAAAGTAAAAATGTCTTTAAAATTACTAACTCACAAGCTTCTCTAGGTGATCAAAGAGTTGTTAATAAAATGTTAATTTCTGTAAAATGTCTAGTATCTATTGTTTCTAGGATTTTTCTTCAACAGGAAAAAAATGACTAATGCTATTCAATGTACTTGTCTGATATCTTGGTTTTTAACAATAAGTAAATTAGATCTGACATGTATGAGATTGGTCATGGATATGTTTGTTAGAGACATCTGATTGGTTTATGAAGTTAAAATGCTAACTGTTAAATATAATACCAAGTAATCTTAATTCCTTAAATCCTTTAAGGTATTATACTTAAACATTATTGTTGTTTTCACAAACTGGTAAATTTTTAAAAAAGAGATTCAAATTATGATGTGTCATCACTTTAAAAAAGATTATATAAAGGGTCTAAAGGTTTCAACTACATTTCAATTAGAGTATATAAATAACAAAATATTTCATCTTATTAAAATAGGGTAATTGTCTAAATTTAGGATTTCCTAAGGGTTATTTCAGAGTATGAGCAAAAAGAGATACCAACAGATTAAAAAATTACAAGTTCTAAATATAAAAATATATTTGGTAAAAAGAAAAAAAATGTTTCCAGATAAAAATTCTTTATATGGTAAAGTTGTAATACATCAAAGTAAACAAGAGGGTCTAACAAAGTGATAAAATGGTCTATATAAATAATGGGTAAATTTTAAAAGTTTTGTGTGTAACTAAGTTGGTTATATATATGTAACAGAAATAGTTAAAGCTATTCAAGGTTTTCCCCTAAGATCAAATATTAATTTACTAGTATAAACCAAAGTTCAATCTGTTAAAATGTCAAAGATTTTTTAAAACATTAACTCATTGCTAATATTTTACTGAATTTTATTCTTTAGAAAAACTAGTCTTGGAGAAATTAAGGTTTGTACCACTATGATTAAATCACAACTGTTATATTATAGTATTGTACTACAACACAGAGTCTATATTTTTCTTCAAAAGTTAAACTTGATTAATATAAAAACATCAATGTCATTGTGGTACTATTACTATTCTTTACATATTAAATGTGTTCATATCTTTGAGGTATAAAAGTCTTTAAAGTAAAAGGATTAAAGAACATTTTTATCAAGCTTATGTTCTACAAATTGAGGTTGTAACAGTCATTATAAATGACTTCAAAGTAGGCCAAACTTCAGTTCATATAAAGTTGTGTACAAAAGATTGATTTTTGTTAAAAAGATTACTGTGATCTCCAAAAGGGGATATAATATATAATTCAAAGTTCAAGATTATGTACAAACTAAGTACATATTTACTTTTGTTATTTTTTAAAAATTTTCTTTGTGAGCTATAAACATTAAAGTTAAAGCCTGGTACTCTTACTTTAAAACTGGTAAGACCAACTTGCTGGATGTTTAAGGCCAAGGCTTAAAGATTAAGGTTAAAATAAAGAAAACCAATTTTTGGCTCTTGCCTTCTGAGTCAGCTTGAACCCAGGAAATAAGGGGAAAAACTTTGCAACTCTGGGCCCATAATCTCGCATTCAGGGAGATTAATGAGACCACTAAAGAATGGAAAGCCAGTCAGTGTGAATGCTGCAAAAGAGGAGGGTCACTAGAAAGGGGAGGCATCCTTGATGCTTCCAAGGGAAGCCACATGGTCAATAAAACCTTGATCCATCCTAGCACAGATGACATTAGTGGAGCTAAAAGACTGCTCACATGTTCCCCAAGAGTGTCCCCCAACAGAACTCAGCTGACTCTTAACAATAGATAGAAACAAGGTCCATCGGACCATCTTGATCTTAAACACCTAGCAAAAACAGTTAAAACCAAAACACAGCTATTCCTGGGCATTTAAAAAAACACAGTAGTTATTTCTAACATAGGATGTACACATGGGTTAGGCCCCAAGAATAAGTAAGTCTAGAAGCAACAAAAGAGAGATTCTTAGGCAAGAGTGCCTGATAATTATCAAGAAAAATGGCCAGTCAGAAGATTTTTACTCAGTTCAAGGCCTGCAGATCTTCCTAACCTCCTACATATGTAGACTTAGTCAGTGTTTGCTGGTATGATTCTATAGCCCTCAGTAAAGTAATTAACTAAGTGTTGTGTTTATATTCCTGATTACTCTGACAATATTAAAGATTTACATTCCCAAATAAAGGCCTTATTAGGATGTGTTAGGCCTTATTATGGGGATAACTTCTCAATTCTTGCACCTGTTGGTAAGAGATTATTGATTTCTATTATCTTCATGATATTCATTGACATGTTCCAGATGCTGCAACATTTATTGTGTGTTGATCTCATTTCAGTGCTCATGTCTTTTGTTTCTCTCATAGAGACACCCTCCCTAGGTGAATTTACAACCTGTTCCTCCTGAATCAGAATTTTATCATGAACCCCTTGACCCAATTTCTAAAAATGGACCCCAAACTGCTTGCCCCACTGCACATTGCCCCCTCTCAGTATAAAGCAGCAAGAGCAATTTTTACCCTTTTCCTTACAGCAGTAGGAGGTCCCTAAAATTAGAGGGGAATATACAATGTAAATAGGTAATCAATTTAAATCACAAAATGGAGGCTTGTTTGTGTCCAAAAAATGTTGTAAAATCTGAGCTGCTAAAACAACACATTTTGTAAGTCAAACTTCCACCTCTAACTTTCAGTTCCCATAAAACTCTTCTAGATCTATTAGAGAGTCATCCTCTTTCTAAATCAAACAGAACCTAATGTCACCCAGGACTCTTGGTTATATTTAAACCCAGAACAACTTTGCTCTGTGGGACTAGATACAAATTCCTCTGTGGGCTCTTCCCTTCAATAGATAAATGGTTCCAGAAAGTATTAGTTTTGCCTGTTTATCAGGAGTAAGTCCCTACTTATCTCTACAGCTTTTTGGCACATCACAATAAAACAAATTTTGTGTAACTATTCACATTATTTCCCAAGTGTACTATTACAGTAGATAGACTAAATGGGAGCATCTGGGGCTCATACACTGTCCTTGGAGGGAAGCCCCCATTCTGGTCCCCCTATTGGTGGGTCTAGTGATTGCAGGATCTTTAACCCTGGCTACAACACTTTTTAACTAGAAATAAAAATTTCAGAACCCTGAACAAAAAGATAGATCTAGGAAAATTAGAACAATCAATAAGTAGACTTAAAACCTCTCTTGATTCTCTGACTAAAGTGGTATTACAAAACAGGAGAAGTTTAGATTCTTTATTCTTAAAATAAGGAGACCTATGTATGACATTAGGGAAAACATGTTGTTTCTACACTAATCATTCAGGGGTGGTAAGAGAGTTTATCTCTGATCAAGAAACAATTAAAATGAAGGGAAAAACAAGACAACATGAGGGAAACTAATATCAAAATTTATTCTCCTGGTCACCCCTGGCTATCTACTCATATCAGCTCTAGCTGATCCATTGCTGTTAATCCTTTTGGGATATTTAATTGGACCCTGTGTCCTAAATAATGTGATTAAATACATAAAACAAAGAATACAATCTGTAAAAATAATGGTCCTCCGTATTCATTACAATAAACAGTGTTCTGATGATGATAAATCAATGGTTTGATTAGTCCCATAAAGCCAGTGGGGAATGTTGTAGACTAGGTTAACATGAGGGACTTTGTTTTAGCTAAGCCATCCATTTCAGTTCTTTATGATACTGTGCTTAACCTAGAACTTTGTCAATTATAAATGATCATAAAAAGTACCAAATGTGTCAGTTGCAAATGATCATGGAAAATACTGGTTGTGTGCATAATACATGCATTGCCTCATACGCATTGTTTCACTAAGGGCTCAATTCAGCTTCTGGCCCCCTGCTTGCTTATAGATAGGTAATAAGAATGTGGTTTTTGCCTTTAATTACTCTGAAACTCTCAGGCTTAATGCTATTCCCTGCGAGGTCTTGTAGGAAACAGTCATTGGCCTGCTAAGATATCTCTGGGACTGGCCAGCTAATAAAGACTCTCCAATTTGAACATCACCAGGACTTGGTGTGTTTTCTGAGTGGTCTGCCGCATAACACACAAACCTAGAGTCTCTGTACTGCTCCTACCTTCCCAGGGTATCAGAGTGTTTCAGGACCTTCCCCAAAATATAAAAGCTCAGGAATATCCACATAAATTTTGTATGGCTCAGATTCATCCCCACTGTTTTTAAAAGATTAAAGGCCTTAACAAAAATCTTAGAAAGTTTAGTACCTTCACTGCTGTCTTGATGGGGTTGATGGCCTTCTTCGGAATCTTAGTGAAGCTCAGGGCCTTTCCCAGGGTCACAGTTGTGTGTACAGCATTCACAAAAGTCTGAATTGTCTCATTAACTTCCTAGGCACTTGGTAGAGCTCACTGCCATTTCCAGGTCACAATGTACTGAGGACCTTCCACAGAGCCTCAAGGGAGCTCAATGTCCCACCCAGAGGCTCAGTGGGACTCAGGGCCATCCTCAGCATTCCATTATTTCTCTGGGTATTTTTCTGTGACTCAGTGGGATGCTGTATTAGTCATTATTTTGCTGATGTGACTATAAGACCTAACAGAATAATTTTAAGGAGAAAAATTTACTTAGGGGTTCATGGTTTCAAGAGTTTTAGTCCACATACAGCTGGCTTGGGGCTCAAGGTGAGGCACAATATTATGTCAGAAGACTGTGGTGGAGGAGAGAGGCTCAAATGGTGATCAGAAAGCACAGAAAGAATCCATTCACCAGTTATAAATTATATACCCCAAAGAAATGCCCCTAATGCCCATCTCCATCAGCCACAGCCTACCTGCCTTTAATTACTACTCAGTTAATCTGTAACAGGGAATTAATTCACTGATTGGGTTAAGACTCTTATAAACTAATTATTTAACCTTTGAGTATTCTTGCATATCTCGCCCAGGAGCTTTTGGGGGATATGTAATATTGACATTATAATAGGCTCAGTGCTAATCTCAGAGTCTCAGAGAGGTTCATTGCTATTAGGAGAGGCTAAATGAAGTTCAAAATCTTCCCCCAGAACCCGCTGGCGTCAAGGTATTCAGGAGGCTCTAGTGAATCCCAAGACCTTGCCCTGGTCCACAATGAGGCTCTGTGCCATAAACAGGGTCATAGTGCTGCTCAGAGCTTTGGCCAGTGTATTACTGAGGTTCAGAGCATTCTCCATAACCTCAGTGTGGCCTGAACTCTTGCCCATGATCTCAGTGGGGCTCATGGCCTTTTTTCATTGTCTCAATAGGTCCCAGGTCTTTCATAAGACATCAGTGGAGCTCAGGAATTTCCCAGAGTCTTACTGAGTTTCAGGGTCCTCCCTAGAGTATCAAAGGGACTTAATACCATGAAAGGATCTTAGAGAAACTCATGATTTTCTCTAAAAATTCACTGACATTTGGGGTTGCCTAAATAAACTTAGTGGGCCTAAGATTCTTCCCTAGTGTTTGGGAGGCTAAAGGCCTTCACTAGAGTCTCAGTGGGGTCCAGTACCTTCACTGTTGTCTAAATGGGGTTCAGAATCTTTTTTGTGTCTCATTGGCTCTCAAGGCTTTTGTAGGTCATCAGTGTTGCTCATGGATTTCCAAGTTTTTCAGTGGCACTCAGGGCCTTCCTGGTCACAGTCCTGCACAGCTATCATAGCACTCAGGTTTCCCCATGTCAGTTTTGTGCAGGGCATTTCCCTGTGTTTCAGTGGTCTCATTCCTTCCCCAGGCTTTCTGTTGGACTCATAGTTATTCCCCGTGTTTTAGTATGGTTCAGAACATGCCCCAGGTTCTCAGTGGGAGTAAGGCCCTTGGTCAGCATCTCAGTTGTTCTCAGGTATTTCCCCAAGTCCTCAGCAAGGTTCAGTGCTATCCCCAGAGCCTCAGTGAGGATAAAAAATTTCATAATGAATTATTTATTTCAGGGCTTTTAATTAAATCTCAGTGAATCCCAGGTACAGAATAGCTTCTCACTGAATCTCAATGCCATTTCCCAGTGTTCACGACCTTCCCCAGTATCTCTGTGGTGTTCAGTTCTATTTTCAGAGTCTCAGTGTGGCTCAGAAAGTTCTGAATGATGTACTGGGTAGAACACATTTTCCAGGCTTTCACTGAATCCCAGGGCCTTGCCCATGTTCCCAGTAGGAGTCAAAACATTCCCAGAAACAGTGCTATTCAAGGCTTTTCTCAGTGTTTAAGCTAGTGTCTTCCCTACATTATGGTGGGGCTCTGTGCCTTCCACAGAGGGCAAGTGTATCATTGCTTTCCTAGGCACTCTGTGGAGCTCAGAGTACCTCCCCAAACCACAGTGGCATTAAGGGCACCCCAAAAGACTTAGTGATGCTCAGGGCCCTCTCTACAGTCTTCTTGGGATTCAGTGTCATGCCTAGGGTATCAGTGGGACTCAGGGCCACTTCCATTGTCACAATGATATTCAGGGCCTTCTCCACTGCATCAGTGGAACTCATGGTCATTCTAAGTTTCTTAGTGTAGTTCAGGGATTTCACCAGGGTCTCATTCTGACTCAGCACTTTCTCCAATGACATATCAGGATACAGGGCAATTCCTATGTCTCCTTGGGGATCCTACGTGTCTCCTGAGTATTATTGGGTCTCAGATCCTTCACCATAATTTCAGTGGAGCTTGGGGCTGTACACAGAATTATACTGGGGCTCAAATTCTCCCTCAATGTTTCTGGGGTGGTAAAGGCATTCTCTAGTGTCTCAGTGGCTTTTAGGTTCTTCAGCATATAGTGGCACACCCTGCTTCACATAAAAGTAATTAAGCTTCTTGAGAAATCTGCATATAATCGATCTTAGGACTATCAGCAGAAGAGCCTCTACAAAAGATTTCAGTGTAATTGTCTTACTAGGCCACTGGCTTGATAGAGATCAGCACTCCAAATGCTGAACGCCCCTTTACTAGTTTTTTCACAAATATTTATCGACTATCTAGTATAGTAACAATGTAATATTTTATAGAACTGTTTGCAAATACACAGTGTGGTAGGAAAGACAGATCTTTTAACAAAGCCCCTGGCTTTGAGCATGACCTTCACAGAGATGTTTACATTTCAAAGATAAAAGAGGATGTCACTACTTGGGCTCCATTATAACAGCTGGCAGGGGGAGATAATAAAGAAAATAAGAAGTTCTTCCCTTCTCAGGTACTGTCCTTGAAGGATTAACTTGTCCAGAACAGCGAAAGAAAAAAGCTACATTTTTGTGAACTTCTGAGCTCCTCCCTTTACACACTGGGTATAAAGTTCTGAAACTGCCTGGACTCCAGATTCAGGTACATTAATTGTTTACAGCAAAAGTCTTAATCTCTGAACTGACTGCATTCAAATAAAACTGCTTCCTGCTGTCTTGGGTATCTGCCTAGTCTGTTCATACAACAAGCAGGGTCTAAATGTGGTTTAGGATAGCATAGATAGCTTTTACAAACAATCAATGAAGTGAACAGAGAGCCAACATTCTGGGAACAAACCTTTGCCACACACATATCTGATAGAGCACTAGTCTCCAGGATATAAAAGAACTCAAAAAACTTAATACCAAGAAGAAAAATAACCCAACCAATAAATGGGCCAAGGAACTGAACAGAAATTTCTCAGAAGAAGATATACAATTGATCAACAGACATATGAAAAAATGTTCAACATCTCTAGCAATTAGAGAAATGCAAATCAAAACTACACTAAGATTTCATCTCACACCAGTCAGAATAGCAATCATCAAGAATACAAACAATAAGTGTTGGAGAGGTTGTGGGGAAAAAGACATACTCATACATTGCTGGTGGGACTGCAAATTAGTACAACTAATCTGGAAAGGAGTATGGAGATTTCTTAGAAAACTTGGAATGGAACCACCATTTGACCCAGCTATTCCACTCCTTGGTCTATACCCAAAAGACTTAAAAACAGCATACTACAGTGATACAGCTACTTCAATGTTTATAGCAGCTCAATTGTGGAAACAACCTAGATGCCCTTAGACATATGAATGGATAAAGAAACTGTGGTATATATGCACAATGGAATATTACTCAGCAATAAAAGAGAATAAAATTATGGCATTTGCAGGTAAATGGATGGAGTTGGAGAATATCATGCTAAGAGAAGTAGGTCAATCCCAAAGAAACCAAATGCTGAAAGTTCTCTCTGATAAGTGGATGCTGATCTATAATGTGGGGGAAGACACAGGAAAAATGGAGGAACTTTGGTCACAGGGATGGGAGGGGAGAGGAGGCATGGGGACAATAAAGATGATAGAATATGATGGACATCATCATAGCCCTAGCTTTATATATGACTGCATATATGTTGTGATTCTACATCACATACAACCAGAGAAATGAAAAGTTGTGCTCCATCTGTGTACAATGAATCAAAATGCATTCTGCTATCATGTATACCTAAGAAGAATAAATAAATAAATAAAATTTTTAAAAAATTTAAAAATGATGGTAGAAGTTAAATGCAATAAAATGCACAGCTCTGTAAAAAAAAAAAGAATGTCTAAACCAAGTTGCCAAAAGGGAATGAATAAACATAAATAAATAAATAAATAAATAAATAAATAAATAAATAAGGTTAGGGACTTTCCCAGTGTCTCACTGGGTGTCAGGGATTTTTTTTTTTTTTTTTAAATCATCAATGGACTTTTAGGTTTCTAAAGAATATTAGTGAAGTTTAGGACCTGCTCTAAAATTACAATAGTGCCCCCAGCCTTCCTCAGTGCCTTAGTTAACTTGGTGCCAAGCACAGGCACTTAGTGGGGCTCATGGTAATGGCCAGGGCCTCAGTGGAGCTCCAGATGTTCCCCATTTTCTCAATAAAATCAAGGCTTTGCCCATGGTCTCAGTGGAATTCCTGACCATTCCTCAGGATCTCTATTTGTTTCAGGGCCTTTCCCAGTGTCTCAGTGTTATTCCAAGCTACTCCCAGAGTCATAGTGGGACTCACAATCTCTCCCCCAAACACACTGGAAACAGGGCCTTCACAATGATCTCAGTGGATCCCAGGGTCTTTTCATGTTCTCAATGAAACTCAGCACCATTCCCATGCTCACAGTGGTGCTGGGTCCATCTTAAATTTCTTAGTGGTGTCCAGTACTATTCCCAGAGTATCAGTGAGACTCTGAATCCTACCAAGGACATACAGAGTTCAATGACTGGGCAAAGGTGTTGGTTGTGCTCAAGGCCTTCCCCAGAATTTTAATGAGTCCTGGGGCTCTTTAGAGAATCTTAGTGGTTCTCATATTCTTCCCCTGTGTTTCTAGGAGGCTACAGGCCTTCACTAATGTGTCAGTGGGGTTAACAGCATTTGGTGTGGTCTAAGTGGTTTTCAGTATTTTTCCTAGTGTCTCTTTGTTTATAAGGGCTTTCCCAGTACACCAATGGGGATCATAGCCTTTCACAGAACTTTAGTGAAGCTGAGGGCCTTTGTTAGGTTCTCAGTAAAACTCAGCACCATCCTAGTTGGGTCTCAATGAGATTCAGAGCCTTCTACAGTATCACAGGTGTACGTAGGATCTTCCCAAGAGTCCTTGTGTCCTTCCTAGGCTCTCAGAAATCTTCAGTGCCATTCCAAGAGTCACAGTATGCTCAGGCCCTACTCCAGAATCTCACTGGGACTCAGTGAATTGCCAAGTGTTTTAGTGGTACTCAGGGCCATCATCAGTGTCATGGTTGTGTTCAGGGCCTTCCCCAATTTCTGATTCGGGTTTGTGGTGTTTCTAAGCATTTCAGATGGCCTCAGGTCTTTCCCTCGGAAGTCATTGGTGGTAAGGTTCTTCCATAGAATTTCAATGGGCCTCATGGCTATCCCTAATATATAAGAGGGCCTCATGTTTACCTCTCCCAATATTTCTTTGATGCTACAATTTTACTGCTCAGGTCTTTCCCCAGGTTATCATAGCGCTAAGTGTTTCCTCAGGGTCACAGTACTGTGTAAAGCCTTCCCTATAATCTTAGTGGCCTCAACACCTTCCTCAGAAACATGATCCTTCCTAGGGTTTCAGTGGGGTTGAAGACATTACCCACATTTTCCCCAGGATCTCAATTGCTGTCAGGGCCTTCCTCAAATTCTCAGTGGGGCTCAGTGCTATTTCCAATACCCAAAGGAGCTCATAAACTTCCCCAGATCCACTGATTTCAGACTTTGTTATTGTCACAGTGGATCCCAGGCCTTTATCAGGTTCTCGGTCAAAGTCATTGCATTCCCAGGACCACCATGGTCTTCTCCAGATACTTACTGAAGCTCAGGCCTTCACCAGTGTTGCAGTCATGGTCAGTGTATTTCTAAGAGTCTTAGTGAGGCTCAGGGTCTATGCCAGTATTTCTGTAAATCTCAGAGTACTCTACAAATCCTTAGTGGTACTTATATGCTTCCTTAGTGTTTGTGGAGACTAGCTACCTTCACTAATGTTTTAGTGAGGCTCTGGGTACATGCTAGTATATGTACCTCAGAGAATTTTATAAAATCTCAGTGGGGCTCAGATTCTTCCTCAATGTCTCTAGATGTCTATCAACCTTTTCTAGTGTCTTAATGGTTTTTATGGCCTCCATAGCTTTCAGGGCCTTTCCCAGTGTCTCAGCATTCTCAGAATTTTCCAGGTCATCGATGGGGGTCATGCCTTTCCAAGCATCTCAGTGGGGCTGAGGGCCTTTCTTAGCATATCAGTGAAGTTTCACCTTCTTCAGTATCACAGTGATGTTCACACCCTTCCCTAGAGTCTTAGTGGTCTCCTTGCCTTCCCCAAGCATTCATGGGGATCTTGGACATTTCTTTGTTCTCACTGTGGTTCAGGATATTATTTGAGTTCTCAATGGGGAAAAGGCTTGACTCAGGGTCTCAGTGGGACTCATGTCCATTGCTAGAGTCTCAGTTTTTCTCAGCACCTTTTGCAGTGTACCAGTTTTGTTCAGCACTATTCCCAGAGTCTCAGTGTATCTCATTGCCATTTTCATGGTGTTACTCAAAGTTTTTTCCATACTCTTACTAAAATCTGGGCCTTATATAGTTCACAGTGTTACTCAGGTCCTTATGTCAGAGTCCAAGTTGTTTCATTAACTTTCCAAGCACTCAGTGAAGTTCAGAGTATTTTTCAGGGTCACCATGGTGTTCAAGGACTCCCCCACAATCCTCATAAGACTCAAGCATTTGTACTGTCTCGATGTGATTCAGTGCCTTGCCAAGTGTCTCAGTAGAAGGAAGAGATGCCCCCATTGTCACAGTTGTGCACAGGACCTTCCTCATTTTGTTAGTCATTCTCAGGTACATCTCAAGATTCTTAGTGCACCTGAGGGTCTCACCCTAGTTCTGAACTTTTTCTTAGGTCTCATAGGGTCTCAGGGCATTCCATAGGGGGGTCTTGTGTAATCCTAACTTTGTGGATCACTACTAGAACACAGGACCTTCCTCAAATTTTCAGTGGTACTTAAGGTTTTCCATAGGATCTTAGTGAGAATGACATATTTCACAAAAGGTATTAGTGAGGCTAAAGCCTTCACTAGAATCTCATTGAGGTTTAGGGAATCTACTTGAAACTATGTTGAGTTGAGGGTCTTCTACAATGTCTCATTTTGTCTCAGGGTTTTTCCAGCACATCAAGGGGGTTCATGACTTTTCCAAGGGCATCACTGGTCTCAGTGCCTTCCATTGGGTATCAGTAGGTCTCAGGACATTTTCCAGTACTTCAGTGAGGTTCAAAACTGTACATACTGCTTTAGTGGAGCTCAGAATCTTTCTCAGTGTTTGTGTGATATAAAGACCATCAAAAGTGTTTCAGTGGCATTCAGGCCTTCACTGGGGTCTAAATGTCAATTCATGGTTTTTTCCAATGTATCATTGTGTTTCAGACCTTTTCCCAAACATCAATGAGGCTAATGGCTTTTTCTAGTGATTCAATGGATATCAGTTCCTTGCTTGTGATATCAGTAGGTTTCATGGCTTTTACTGTGGAGGCTCAGATCCTGGGAAACAAATTTGGGATTCTGGCAAGTGGAAGAAACTACAAAACACAGTTGGGATAGTAACATTCTTTATTCAGATGTTACAGTAGCACCCAGCCAGTCCCCATCTCTGGTTTCATCCCCCAGCCAGTTCCAGGTAGCCCTATGTGTCTTTTCCTGATGGCCAACAAATGTGCACCTTGCTGACAGGATACATCAGTGGATACATGTTCACAAACAAATGCTAATGACCTGAGTATATATTGTGTATCAGAGCATTCATGATCTTGATGACACACTAATACCCACTGAAGCCTCAGCAAGGGAGCTGAACTATAGCCATTTTGAGCCTGCACTACCATCCACCCCTTTAGAATTCCCTGTCATACATTTTATACCTCTGAATGTCTGAAGTTTTATTTAGTGAACCTTTAGAGGAGAACAGAACTCTGAATTCACAGGCCACAATAACAATACAGGTTGGAACAACATGCAATCAAAAAGCTGTTTCTATCACCTAGAATTATTAAAAACCACTGCTAGCCTCACCTCATACTGAGGTGGCAGTAAAAGTCTTTCCCAGTCACCTCCAATTGTACAGAAACATATTCTGGATTCACAAGTGTAGTCTCAGCCAAACTCACCAAGGCACTTTAGTACACATTATATTACTTTGCCATGCCCACAGCCTGCAGGTGACATGGGCCAGGCAGCGTCTGTTGAATCTGTACTGATTTGCCATTGCTGCACACACTGACCCATGAAATGGGTGCCTTGGTCCCTCTCTCAGCAGCAGAAGTACTGGTAAGGACATGCCTATGGATGAAAGAACTAGAAAAAAATCCTCAAATACATCTGGGAGAATGCATGTCAGCTCTCAGTCCCAGAATAGCACAGTGGCTGCCTATTGCAGCTTACCTCGGTGGTGGTACCATCTCTCACAGCCTGGTCCTGATGTTCAGCAGGTTCTATGCATGCCAAAACCAGGGAACACATAAAAGGCCAAAGGAAAATAATAAGTGTTGCTTTTAAAATCTGTTCCATCTGAGGGGAATGGCCATGTCACATGTACCTAGGGGAGGAGAATTTACTAGTCACCCATGGTTTCACAAAGAGATCACACTCCAAACTTTTCATCATGGGGCTAACAGGGTTCCTCAACCAATGGGAGACCTTTACTGAATAAGGCTATGTCCACTCCACAGTTTACCCCTATTAGTCCCATGGGAGCAGTTTAAAAAAACTTTCCATTGCTTCCCCAAACCAGGCTTCAATACAGCATCCCCTGTTGTCACTTGGATCTGTGTTGGTGCTGCTGTGCACTGAGGAAAGCCTCCATAGGAGCTGGTCCCCCTCACCAAGATGCTCACTCAGAGCTCTCACATTTCCACAGGCCCTGTGCCCATGCCTTCAGGAAGGTGGGTTGATTGTAATTCTATTTCCTTCCTTAGGCAGGCCATTATATTACTCTGCCATGCCCACAGCCTGCAGGTGACGTGGGCCAGGCAGCGTCTGTTGAATCTGTACTGCTTTGCCATTGCTGCACACACTGACCCATGAAACGGGTGCCTTGGTCCCTCTCTATTCTGATGGGTGCTCCATACAAGGCTGTCAGCACAGTCAGGGCACAAATCACACCACACTGATTCGTTCATGACAGGGTCACATAAACAATGATAATGTAGCTATGTCCACTGCTATCAAGACAAATGTGGCTGGCCCCATCTGTCCTTTGTTAGGGCCTGTTGGGGGCAGGCTCTCTGGGCCTGAGAACTGCCTCGCCTTTCGAGATGGCGACCTGGTTGTATGCCAGAAACTTGCAGTAAACAAGTAGGCAACTTAAGGAAGTGCACAGCATTGGCTGACGGTGACATCACTGTGCATGCCTGGGTCGTGGACAATGCCTGCTCTGATACATGCCTGTATACTGCTCCTGCATTCCCCTCATGCTTGATAATGCTATTCTTTCTGATTGGTTGTAACTCTGCTCTGTAATACTTCCTGCTGTACGAAAAGGAGATAGGGGGAGGCTGGGGGGAAGGAGCGGGAGAACAAAGGAGAACAAAGGAGAACGAAGGCAGGCAAAAAGGGAGTTCTGCATAAATAAAGATTGCTTTCTGATCATCACGGTGTGGTTATTGTCTCCTGCCGGCAGGCGACGATATCTGGTGCCGAAATACCGAGAAAAATCATACACATAAGACTTAAAAGGTAAAAGAAAAAAGCTGCACAGGTGAAAGTTTGTGGAATTGCAATGGATCAAGTTTGCGGAATTGCAACGGATCTTGACAAGTTCACGGTAGGTGACTCAGTTTCTTTCTTTTTTTATCTGTTTAACTTAAAAATATGAGGTCAGAGGTATCCAGGATCCATATGGAACAAACACTCCGGGATTTCCTTAAAGCCGGAGGTACCCCTTTAAAGACAAAAACCGCTCGTGCCTTCCTCCATACAATTGAGAAAGAGGCATCCTGGTTTTTAGAGGAAGGTCTCTTAAATATACCTCACTGGGAACACTTGGAAGAGGGAAGTTCTCTTTTAAAAGAAATTAAGGAAGAACTATCTTGTATGAGTTGAAAAAAAGGGGAACGATATTCGGGTGAGAAAGCTGAGCTGTCAGGAGAGGAACTAGAACTCAAACTAAAGGAGTTAAGCATTTGCGGGGGGACGCTGACACCTACTGCCCCGCCACCGCATAACCCTGCTGTTCATTGTGCTGGCGCTTGTAACTGTGCACTAGGGGACGCTAGACCATGAAGGGACTTACAGGGTATATTTCCTGTTCTTAAAGATCAAAATAACCAAAGGTTTCATCAACCATTAGATTTTAAAGTTTTAAAAGAATTGAAGGGGGCGATTCAAACTTATGGTCCACAGGCGGCTTATACTGTCACTATGGTGGATTCCATAGCTACAAATAATATGACACCAGATGATTGGACCAGCATTGCAAGAGCGACGCTGTCTGGTGGTCAATATTTGGTCTGGAAAACAGCCTGGCAAGAATTCTGCCTAGATACAGCTAAGCACAATGTGGCTGCAGGCAACCCCCACTGGGATATTAACATGCTTATGGGCACAGGAAATTTTCTTGGAAATGCTAATCAGTTAGGATACCCACCAGCAGTGTATTTACAAATAGCTGCCACAGCCACTAAAGCCTGGAAGACCGTGTCTGGGACAGGGGATCTTCAGGGCCAGTTGACCAAGGTGCTTCAGGGGGCTAATGAGCCTTTCGCTGACTACATCCAGAATGATTCAAACTGCCTCTAGGGTGTTTGGGGATGTAGATCAAACCATGCCTATAGTTAAACAGCTGATCTTTGAACAGGCCAACAAGTATTGCCAGGAGGCTATTAGACCTTGGAAAACTAAGGATTTATCTGCTTGGATAAAAGTCTGCAGAGACATTGATAGCAATTTTATCCAAGGACAAGTGATAGCAGCTGCTATATCACAGGGGTTTAAAAAAGAAACAAAAGGAGGTTTGTCAGGAACCTGTTTTTACTGCAAACAACCAGGTCACATAAAAAGACAGTGTCCCAAGCTGCAGGAACACAATAGAGTTTCCCGCCCACCTATGCCTAAGCTCTGCCCCCGTTGCCAGAAGGGCAATCATTGGGCTAATGGATGCAGGTCAGTCCTTGACATAGATGGTAATTTAATTACTCAGCGAGAGTCAAAAAACAGGCAGAGGGGCCCCTCATCCCAGGGCCCTCAAATGTTTGGGATGATTCAGCCGTCCCCGTCCGACAAATTCCACGGACCTGGTATCCACCCACCAGCCAAGGAACAATACTTCCAGACCTACCTCAGGAGGCACAGAATGGGACATCATATCTGCCACCAGACTTGTGTTAACCCCAGAAATGGGGGTACAGATAGTTGATTCTGACTTTATCAAACCTCTTCCAAAGGGTATGCTAGGACTTCTTTTAGGCAAAGACCCTGCTACTTTATCAGGATTACAGGTACATCCTGGGGTTGTCAATCCAGACCAAAATGGGGTCATAAAAATCTTAGTCTCTTCCCCTCGAGGGATTTCATACATCAGTCCAGGAGATAACATCGCCAAAATTCTTTTGCTCCCTCATCCTTCTGTTGCATCTCCTAATATGGTTAACAAAAATGAGTCCAAGTTTACACAAGACCCTTTGGCATGTGTTACTTTAGACATGAATGAAAGGCCTCTTTTTAAAATATACATACACAAAAGACCTTTTTGGGGTCTGTTGGATTCTGGGGCAGATCGTAGCATTATAAAAGAGGCAGACTGGCCTAAGGATTGGCTGACTCAGCATGCCCATCAGACCCTACGAGGGTTGGGCTTTGCTGATGACCCTAAATGCAGCTCCTCCTTACTACCATGGCAAGATGAAGAGGGACACACGGGATTGTTTCAACCATACGTTTTGGCCATTCCTGTGTCCTTATGGGGGAGGGACCTATTGATTCAGATGAACATGCGGCTGACTTCTGATATCTTTTACAGCCGAGAGACTGGTACATTAATGAAAAAGGCAGGCTATTCTGGGACTGGAGGCCTAGGAAAAGACCATCAAGGATCCACTCAACTTATTCCTTTAAAAGAGAGGGCTTTTAATATTCGCGAAGGACTGGGTTTTTCTTAGGGGCCACTGAAGCTTTAAAAATTAAATGGACTTCTGACAAACTGGTGTGGGTTTCTCAGTGGCCCCTACCCAAGGAAAAGAATGAAGCAGCCCACACTCTTCTACAGGAACAATTATTAGCAGGGCATGTCAAACATTCTACTTTTCCTTGGAATTCCCCAATCTTTGTTATAAAAAAGAAATCCGGGCATTGGCGCCTTTTGCATGACTTGAGAGCAATTAATGCTATTATGGAACCTATGAGTCCTACACAGTTAGGCTTGCTGCTGATATCAGCATTACCAAAAAATTGGCCCTCATTCATCATAGATCTCAAAGATTGTTTCTTCTCTATCCCTCTACATCCCGAGGATACCTGTTGGTTCGCATTCACTGTGCCATCAATTAATCATTCTCAACCAGATGCTAGATACAAATGGGTTGTGTTACCTCAGGGTATGGCGAACAGTCCTACCATTTGCCAAATTTATGTGGACAAAAGCCTATTTGCTGTGACAGCATGATTTTCTAAGACTATCATTTATCACTATATGGATGATATCCTTTGCTGTGATCAAAATCCTGCTCTTCTGCCTATAATTCTACAATTTCTCCAATCCCACCTCCAATCATGGGGACTTACTATTGCCCTGGACAAAATCCAAATGACCAATGTCAAAACTTATTTGGGGGCTAAACTACAAGATCAAATAGTTGAGCCCCTTAAAGTCACTCTAAGACTTGATGGTTTAAAAACACTCAATGATTTCCAAAAGTTACTAGGGGATATCAATTGGATTCGACCTTATCTCAAATTAACCAACAAAGAGCTTTAAAACCCCTCTTTAAAACCCTTGAGGGGGATCCAGCTATTGACTCCCCTCAGCAACTTAACACTGAAGCTAGAAAGGCTTTGCTATTATTAGTTCAAGAACGGCTTGCCTCTGCTCAGATAAACAGGATACACTATAACAAGGAGCTTCTGTTATGCATATTGCCCACTACTGCTTCCCCTACTGGTGTGCTATGGCAGGAGGGTCCCTTGGCATGGTGATATTTACATAACACCTCTGTAAAAGTACTGCCCTGGTACCCTTCTTGTATAGCAGAACTTATTCTAAGAGGCATAAAATTAGCTACCACAGCTTTTGGTAAATAGCCTGACCTCATCCTTATACCCTATACTCCAGAACAATTATCTTGTTTGGCAGCTTGCTCTGATGATTGGGCTATTGTTATGTCAATTTTCTCAGGAAAATTTGATACACATTACCCTAGTCACCCCTGGCTTCAATTCATTAAAAATAGCCCTGTAATCTTTCCAACCATAACAAAACCCCAACCAATCAATAAGTCTTTAACCATTTTCACAGATGGCTCCAAAGATGGAGTAGGATCCCTAGTATATTTGGACAAAACAGAAACATTTATTTTTCCCTCACACTCTGCCCAGGAGACTGAACTTTTAATGGTTACTCAAGCTTTTCAATTGTTCTCTTCTGAACCTATTAATATCTTATCAGACAGTATCTACACGGTTCAGACTACTAAAATGTTGGAATGCATGGGATCCATTAACCCACGATCTAAAATGTACAATGCCTTTCACCCTCTCCAACACCTAATTTGGAGATGTGAACAACCATTTTTTATTGGACATATTTGAGCTCATTTAGCTCTCCCTGGGGCCTTAGCTTTTGGCAATTCTATTGCCGATCTCCAGACGAGATCTCAATTCACTTTTAATGTCACCGATGACACTCAGGCAGCCACAGAGTTCCATAAACTTTTCCATGCTAATTCTACCACTCTTCAACTTAAATTTAAAATTTCCAGAGCCACAGCTAGAGATATAGTTTGGCAATGCCAAAACTGTGTTACACTCCTCCCTCAACCCTCTGTAGGGGATAATCCAAGAGGCTTATTACCAAATCACATCTGGCAAATGGATGTTACTCATTTTTCTGAGTTTGGAACATTAAAGTTTATTCATGTCTCTATTGATACTTATTCAGGAATAATCTTTGCCACTGCTCACACAGGAGAAAAGTCACGAGATGTGATATCACATTGCCTCCAAGTGTTTGCAGCATGGGGCTTACCCCGTACTATAAAGACAGATAATGGACCAGCCTATACCTCTCAGCCTTTCTGTCCTTTTTAAGACAATTACAAGTTTCTATTTCCCATGACATCTCTTATAATCCTCAAGGACAAGGTATCATTGAAAGAGGTCATTTCACCCTAAAAAATACCTTAATAAAACAAAAAGGGGGAATAGGGGCATCATATAAGTCCCCTAAAGATAAACTTAATCTAGCTTTATTTACTTTAAATTTTTTGATCCTGAACACGAATGAACACAGTGCAGCGGACAGACACTCCATTGGTCCCCAAAACGGACGCTAACCGTTGGTCATGTGGAAAGATGTCCTTACTAGTAAATGGAATGGTCCCGATCCCACATTAATTTGGCATAGAGGTTCCATTTGTGTTTTTCCACAGGATGCCATAACACCAATTTGGGTGCCTGAACGTCTTATACGTGCTGTGGCCGAGACGGGCAATGACATCCCTGCTGAGGATCCTCATCCTATTGATCTGTGTAAGGTCCCTTGCAGCAACCACCTTGCATGATCACTTACATTATAATATCTGGGTCCACTTAGCTGGTATCATCAATACTACTGAAATTTGTATTCAACAAAATGTGGATATGAGTACTATACTTGGATCTTGTTTGTTGCCAGTGTGTCATCCTGCAGCAGACATTGCAAATACGACTATGTTCTCAAAAGATGGCA